>JAHZTW010000005.1:26420344-26433295 GCA_020283515.1 Alliaria petiolata | reverse complement strand
CAGAAACACAATCTGCAGAGTTTTATAAAACAGCATCATCGATGCTCCGTGGTGCAGGTTACGAGCATTATGAAGTCAGCAGTTACTCGAAAGACGGGTTCAAGTGCAAACACAACTTGATATACTGGAAGAACAAGCCCTTTTATGCTTTCGGTTTAGGTTCAGCGAGTTATGTTGGAGGGCTGAGGTTTTCAAGGCCAAGGAAGCTTAAGGAATACACAAACTACGTCGCTGACTTGGAGAACGGCGCAGCAAACTGGTGTGGAAACGGTAATGTTGATCTCAAGGATGTGGCGACAGACATCCTAATGCTATCTTTCAGAACATCTAAAGGGCTTCAACTTAAGGACTTTGGAGAAGCTTTTGGCAGAGAAGTAGTGAACTCGATCTGTAAGGTGTATATGCCTTACGTGGAGAGTGGGCACATTGTTTGTTTGGATGATATGAGAAGAGAAGTGGTGAGTGATGAATTCAAAAACTTAATTGCAAATGATGAAGTGAAGATTGAGGAACATGTGAGGTACCTTAGGCTGAGAGATCCAGATGGTTTCCTTCTCTCTAACGAGTTGATATCTTTAGCCTTTCGTCTTGTATCTCCTTGAATTTTTTTAAGCTATACTAACAATGGAAGGTTGTTTTGTATACATCCTTACTGTTATAGATTTGTGTTTCGAACTGGATGTTGTCATTAATATGTATGAAGATTCTATAAAATTACAGAGCAATCACACTAATCCTATTTCTGTAAAAGGAATCATCTGTTTCTACAAGCTTACAGATATTCATAGAAACTGGCTCCAAAACCCCAAAGTAACACTCTCTTTTTTGGGAATCCACAAAGTATCTCTGGTTTGAGAATAAACACCAAATGAGGAATGCTCTGAGAAGGAGAAGCAATGTGGAAGATTTGCGATTCAGGGAACCAATATCGGATTTGAACACACCTTTGCTCTCTCATGAGCAGTTTGAAGCTCAGCTGTATAAAATGTAAAGAAAGAGTAGACTTTAGGAACTGGAAGTGGGTACTAGAGCGAGATTCACAGCCAGTCTCGAGAGTGAAATTTGTACATATACAATAAGCCAATGTTTGAGAGGATTACCATCTTACGACGGTTTTGTTTTTTTTCCAACTTTTGTAATCCGACGCAACTCTTGTATCCCGCTTCTCTTTTCTCTGTAAGGACAATAGAAACAAAATGACCCTGAAGAGCAAAGCAACGAGGGAAAAAGAAAAAAAAAGAGAGAACATCATACGGTACCTTTGGTGTAAGAAGACCAGCAGATAGAAGAGCGGGAGTAGCATCAAGGTCAGTATTGATACTGTCTCTTATACACATCTAGATGTGTATAAGAGACAGGGTAAACCCAAGACTTCGAGGTTGATTTTTCAAGCTTGCAAGGCCGTACTTGAGGATGCTCCACCAAGTGCTCGACGAAATGCGTCAACCAATCTGACCATGTTACACCAAGGCCCTCCTACTTCGGCCTATGTTCATCTTCCCTTCTGTCGCAAACGCTGCCATTATTGCGACTTCCCAATCTTGGCTCTAGGCTCGTCCTCGTCTAATCTCTACGAGGAAGGAAAAGAAGATGACCCGCGAATCACAAACTATGTGAATTTGCTCGTTAGGGAAATAAACGCGACAAGAACGGGTTTTGATACGAAACCAAATCTCGAGACAGTGTTTTTCGGTGGAGGCACGCCTTCTCTTGTTCCTCCCAAGCTTGTTTCTTTGGTTCTGGAAACATTGAGTTTGAATTTCGGGTTGAGTCCGGATGCTGAGATATCAATGGAGATGGATCCAGGCACTTTTGGTGCTCAGAAACTAAGGGAACTAATGGAATTGGGAGTGAACAGAGTGTCTTTAGGAGTTCAAGCATTTCAAGATGAGCTTTTGAAAGCTTGTGGAAGAGCTCATGGTGTCTCTCAAGTATATGAGGCAATAGAGTTTGTTAAAGAATGTGGCGTTGAGAATTGGAGCATGGATCTTATATCTTCTCTGCCTCACCAAACGTTGGAGATGTGGGAAGAGAGTTTGAGATCAGCTATCGAATCACAGCCCAATCATGTTTCTGTATATGATCTGCAAGTGGAGCAAGGCACAAAGTTTGGAAACGTGTAAGAAGTATATATAATCGAAGTTTGCTTTTGATTTTTGATTGTAATCTGAACACATTAACGAATTTGATATGATCGTGAACTTGTGTAGGTACACTCCTGTCTCTTATACACATCTAGATGTGTATAAGAGACAGGTACACTCCAGGCCAATCTCCTCTTCCTTCAGAAACACAATCTGCAGAGTTTTATAAAACAGCATCTGTCTCTTATACACATCTAGATGTGTATAAGAGACAGGTAGAGAGAGAGGACCAACTTGTTAGTGGAAATGAAAAACCGGTAAGCCAAGAAGATGATGGGAACCAAGAAGATGAAAAACCCATCAACCAAAAGGAAGGAGAAGAACAAATGGAGAATGTNGCAAACTGGTGTGGAAACGGTAATGTTGATCTCAAGGATGTGGCGACAGACATCCTAATGCTATCTTTCAGAACATCTAAAGGGCTTCAACTTAAGGACTTTGGAGAAGCTTTTGGCAGAGAAGTAGTGAACTCGATCTGTAAGGTTTATGAGCCTTACGTGGAGAGTGGGCACATTGTTTGTTTGGATGATATGAGAAGAGAAGTGGTGAGTGATAATTTCAAAAACTTAATTGCAAATGATGAAGTGAAGATTGAGGATCATGTGAGGTACCTTGGGCTGAGAGATCCAGATGGTTTCCTCCTCTCTAACGAGTTGATATCTTTAGCCTTTGGTGTCGTATCTCCTTGAATTTTTTTAAGCTATACTAACAATGAAAGGTTGTTTTGTATACATCCTTACTGTTATAGATTGTGTTTCAAACTGGATGTTGTCATTAAGATGTATGAAATGAAGATTCGATAAAATTACAGAGTAATCACACTAATCCTATTTCTGTAAAAGGAATCATCTTTTTCTACAAGCTTACAGATAAATCATTTGTCTTAGGAAACCCATCTGATATCCATAGAAACTGGCTTCGAAACCCCAAAGTAACAATCTCTTCTGGGAATCCACAAAGGATCTCTGGTTTGAGAATAAACACCAAATGAGGAAAGCTCTGAGAAGGAGAAGCAGTGTGGAAGATTTGCGATTCAGGGAACCAATATCGGATTTGAACACACCTTTGCTCTCTCATGAGCAGTTTGACGCTCAGCTGTATAAAATGTAAAGAAAGAGTAGACTTTAGGAACTGGAAGTGGGTTGATACACCACAGCGAGATTCACAGCCAGTCTCGAGAGTGAAATTTGTACATATACAATAAGCCAATGTTTGAGAGGATTACCATCTTACGACGGTTTTGTTTTTTTTCCAACTTTTGTAATCCGACGCAACTCTTGTATCCCGCTTCTCTTTTCTCTGTAAGGACAATAGAAACAAAATGACCCTGAAGAGCAAAGCAACGAGGGAAAAAGAAAAAAACACAGAGAACATCATACGGTACCTTTGGTGTAAGAAGACCAGCAGATAGAAGAGCGGGAGTAGCATCAAGGTCAGTATTGATATGGCGAGGTAGAAGACACCCGATTTCTTCTGCACGAATTAGCATAGACTCAATATGTTATAGGAAAACTGATATTTTCTTCCTTTTATTGGTTCCCACAAGGAATTAGATAGAAAGCATGACAAAGGAAGCAAATGAAAACAAATTTGCTTTAAGACATAACTACTGACAGCCTCATTTATTTGACACACATAATTAACCGCGACGGCTTAACAGATGTTACCTTGCCTCCTCTAGGAAACGGTTTATTTCTTCCATTGCAGGTATGAGCATCACAGAATTGTCGTAAAAAGTGTTCTTCAATCATGAAAAATCAAAACAAAAGAAGATGATTTAGGCACACTTGAAGGGACTGATTTGAGAGACATCTAGTATTCAACAAGCAAAGATTCACTTGGAAAGCTTCTCAGTAAGGAATCATACCATGAAGACGGCTAGCTGAGGGACCCTGACTCACTGGGAAACAGCTATTGGCAATGCTCTAAATAAACAGGTAAAAAATTAGTATCCAAGGAAGTCATGGATCCAGAGAGGAAAAGTCAAAGAAAATTGAAGGAGAAGCCAAGAAAGCAACCTCGCAGAGATGACGGTTTTTGGCAACAGCAGCAGGGTTGCACTTGCTCTTGGCTTTCTTGGATCTCAACACAAAATCGCAATGCAATGCACCACACAGGTCGGCCAAACACTTTGTATCAGTCTGAAGCATTAAGGTAAATTTTCTAGTATCAGCTCAAGTACGTTCCTTTGAAATGCAGAAGCCAGCAAGCAAATCTCAAAATCTAGCGTTAACCGCATGGTCCGCAACTCCGCATCACACATGTGAAAAACCACGCTTAGTGAATTAGAAACAACATTGGAAGAAGAATTTACATACCGTATTCAAAAGATGATAATGCCTTCCGACGAAGTGCTGGTCGAGAAATTTCTCTTCGTTGAAACTTTTCTTGCAGTAACCACACTTCCATTCGAATATATCCACGTGGATCTTATGCTGTTCCTGATCTCTATATAAATCATTATCAGGATGAAGCCTACAATTCTTTTGAATTTGATATCCTTCCCGTTCCACAAACGGCGTCAGATACTGCAAGAAATCCAAATTACAAAGCCATCAGCAAATATTCAACTAAAATCCAGTTGAACAACCAAGCTAGTACCCAACAACATTACTAATTCTCTACTTACATCTTGTATAATCTGCCAAGCTGCTCTACTTCTTTCTCGGGAACAATGTATTTCCGCAACCGATCTAAATTCCACGAAAAGAGAATCAATTTAATCAGAGGCTTAGAGCTATATGCTAATCTGAAATTGCAAGTAATCTACACAAGAGCAAATCTTCAGTTGCAAAGTTTTTGTCTTTTTTTTTGAACAGAGACAAGAGTTAAAATCGAGCTGGAGATTCACCTAGTAGATTCGTATTCTTCCAACACCTGTCCAGAGAGAAAAATATATAAACTTGATTGATTATAGATCAGAAAGAAAGAATCGCAAAAATCATATGAAAATAGATAGAAGGTAGAAGACGTGACCTGAGAGAGTGATTGATGAAGAAGAAGAGAAAAAAGTAGAAGAATCACGGGAATTGACTCCATTAGTCTTCTTCTTCCCATCGAAAGCTATTGGGATTTTTCTCGATAGAATTTGACTGAGCTGCCGGGAAATTAATTTCTGCAACTTTTCTATTTTGTTGATGTTCGGATGCACTGTGCACTTGCTCGATTAAGGCTATTTGGGAATGGAGATATCACTGTAGCCAAACAAAGTGATTTCAATATTAAATACTTTTAGGCCCAACTCGCTTTACTTTTATACCTGTTCGGCGGTCGTTTAATCGCCGGTTATGCGTTTGGCGGCCATGTACCGTCGCGATTTTACCTTATTCGTTTAAACAATCGTAGGCTGCAAAAAACTTCGTTTTTTTGGAATTTTATGTTCGAAATCAGATGTTCCTTTGTAGATCTATCATATTACAGTAAAATACACAAGAATAGATAGTGAAATCGGAGGGGAAAAAAAGTTAAAAATGGCTGACTGCGCGTTAGGTCGACAATAAGATTTGAAGAAGATGAGGGTATAATTGTCTTTTCCCAATTAATTAAAACGAATTTAGGGTAAAATGACAAACACACATTAGCGGAGGTTCGAACTCGAGCTTGACATATACAGTTGGCACAACACAAACCACTAGACTACGTTATACAATTAGTTCTCTTTCTAATATTTAACATATATAAAACTACATATAGCTAAAAATACAAAAAAAAACATCCTCGATTAATCCCTGATATTTCGATTAGGCGCTAGACTCCTCACCGCGTCCATATTGGCCTCACAACTATGCTTTTTTTAATTCACAAAATGAATGATAAAAAAAATTTGTCTTCTGATTTGGCGGGAAAAAGATATTTTTCAACCTGAACAAATCATGCAATGCATTTTTCTATC
Organism: Alliaria petiolata; assembly: GCA_020283515.1. Lineage (NCBI taxonomy): Eukaryota > Viridiplantae > Streptophyta > Magnoliopsida > Brassicales > Brassicaceae > Alliaria > Alliaria petiolata. The sequence continues at coordinate 26,427,259 of JAHZTW010000005.1, read as the reverse complement.
CAAACGCAATTATATTTTTTGTGGAGGATTTTGAAAACGCTGAGAATGTGAGAATCAAAGACGTTAACTAGCATTAATGAAGGTAACTGAGAAGAAGGGAAATTCCATGAAGACTAGTCGAAATAAGACATTAGCTCATGTGCCCATTCGTTTATGTAGAAATAATGTACATAAACTTATAATTTCTTGAAGTTTAACCTCATTTTCGAAATTTTCAATCTAAACTGATTGTCGTAACTCATCATCTATCGTTGCCTTCTTCTTCTTCTCACTTTCCAAAAATACTTTCCCACACAATTTGCATTTGACTTCGTCTATGTTCTTCGGATTTATCAATATTCCATATTTCCAAGCAACATTTTTTTAGTTTCTTTTCAAAAATTTTGAGTCAAATGCCCAATGCCACTCTCTTTGTTTGGCGAAAATCTCGGAGTCACTGAAGTATCAATCAATAAAACATCTCCAGGAATCAAATTCAAACCTTCCAAAATCATCGTTATGAACGCAATTACGCTCTTTGTGGAGGATTTTAAAAACGGTGTGAATGTGGGAATCAAAGACGTTAACTAGCATTAGTGAAAGTAAATATGAAGAAATGAAATTGCATGAAAACCATTTGAAATACGACATTAGCTCATGCGCCCATTCAATTATGTACAAAGAATGTACATAAGCTTTTCATTTCTTCAAGTTTAACCTCATCTTCCAAATTTCCAGTTTGAACTGATTATCGTAACTCATCATCTATCATTGCCTTCTTCTTCTTTTTAGTTTTTGCTTCCTCAATAGCAGTCTTGCAATTTTCTTTATCACCGCTTGATGAAATTGGACAAGCAAAAACATTTCAAAAAATATTATCAATGTGTTTTTTGATCTTATAAACAACCACCGAGAATTCTTTCCCACACAATTTGCACATAGCGCAGATTCATAAAGAATATTAGCAATGTATTTTTTATCTATTTATTTTATTTTTTTCTACAGCCTCATAAGGAATTCCAGCAGCATAAAACCAATTAAGTATCAGTTCGTGACCCCCATCTATCAGTGCCTTATTCTTCTTTTTCTGTTTTTCCTTAAGAGCAGCCTTGCACTTTTCTTGGGCTTCATCTGCTGCAGATGGGCAACCGGCAGTATTTCCAGAAACATGAGCAATGTGTTGCTTCAACCTATAGATACCTCCTGAACCTTTTTTCCCACAGAAATTGCATTTGACCCAGTTTCGCTTTGTTGTGTCGTTGTGATAAACATAATTTCCATATTGCCAACCAACATCGTTTTTGGTTATGCTCACAACTCCTGAGCCCGATGCTCCGGCATAATTCATCAGAATTTGAACAGTTCCTGAAAATAATGAAGGAATTGGAGAATTAGGAGAAGGGTAACAACAACACGATCGTATTAAATCAAGACCAAACCAAAATTTCATTGAAGTAGAATCATTGATAAGGTAAACATCTCAAATATTTTACAGAAAAATATATAACGTTTATATACACAAAAAATCTCAAAACCGCACTGTACATACGGACGTACAGGCCAAATTGAAAGCTAAAACCCGCAAAATCATCAGTTGAATCATCCAAAAATAAACTAACAAACTCGAATTCCATTGATTTTCGAACTGAAAAAGTGGAGAAAGATATGTGTACTTTTGCAGATCGAGAGAGAGAGAGTGCTAGAAACAGAAAGAGCACAAAAATCTAAGTGGAATGCAACCAAAAGTCACTCGAATTCGTCAAGAATTGAGCGAGTTAGAGTTTGTGAAAGTTTTGCTCAAGAACACCCAAAAATCGGGGAAAGAGAATAAACTTTTATGTTTTTTCACTTTTTGATCTTTGAAATCGGGGAAAATGTGTTTTTTTTATAGGGTCAATTTGCATATTAACCATATTGGGCATTAAAATTAAAATTTATAACCATAACAAATTTGAAACAAAGAAACTAACCAAAAACCTTAAATTCTCTAATTGTTTGGACGAAAATACCCTTTACTGGAAAAATATAGAGTGAAAAATTATATACTATTTTATCTTTATATAATAGTCTATTTTGTTATTATCAAATAGTAAGTATTTATCATTCTATTATATTTTCAATACAATAATATAAAATAATGTACTAAAATAAGCTTAAACAACCTTAACTAACTAAATATCATCAAGTGTTATATATATTATATATTGTACTATTTTTTATTTTCTTGAAATTTGATTTTATTTTTTTATATAATCGGATGAATAGAATATCAAACTATACCATGAATCCGGAAAACAAACTAAAATAAGTTCTGTTCTATGGAAAAAAAAAAAATATCTTACTATATTAAGAAATAAATAAGGACATTTTTGTGTTATACATATTATACAGAAAATATTCTAACCATTAACGTATGGTTACTTGTTTAATTCATGCATTCAATATGGCTATTGATTGCAATTTCTCTTTTTTCTTATCTATTTATTTTATTTTTTCATTTTTCTAATTTTTTTTCTTGTTATAAAATAATTGTTTTAGGTTGCGGGAAAGGAGACGAGGTGAGCTAAATTGGTTAATGCGGTTGTCAACGACGACGTGTTTCCCTCTTATGTGCCTCTCTATTTATATTGCAACTTTCTTTCCCTTCTCTCTCCTCTCAACCTCTCTTTCTCTCTCTCTAGATCTTGATAGCTCCTCTTGCTTTTGATCTCAACAAATGGCCACGGTAAGAACACCCTTCTTGATGATCATTATCCCAAAAAAAGTCTCTAGCTTTCCTCATCTCTAGTGAATGACTCCGTTTGATTGATGCAGGAAAATAAAGGGAAGCCATTGCCAAAGTTTGGTGAATGGGATGTGAACAATCCCGCATCGGCCGAAGGATTCACAGTCATTTTCAGCAAAGCTAGCGACGAGAAGAAGACTAAGAAAGCATCCGGCGCGGGACCCAATAGTCTGGTGTCACCTCAGAGAAACCAAAACTCCGATCAAAACAATCACAATGATTCTACAAACCCAAAAGCTAAGGTACTTCACTTTTTCCTCATCGCATTCAAACTTATCACTTCTCGCTGCAGATGGGTTTCCAAAGACCACAGATTGCTTACCTGATTTATGTTTTCTGAGCAGAAGAAATGGCTTTGCTTCCGTTAACTCCTGCGGATTAGGAAGCTGAAGAAGTTAGCAGAGAGATCTCAGACAAAGTGAAACAAATTGGCTTAAGAGTATACTCAGTCCTTTGATCTTCTTCTTCTGTCTTCTGCAGTTATTGTTCAAGTTCATTATACTTTTTCTTTTTTTCTTTCTGATTGTCAACATTTTGCCCACAATGGATGGGATATAAGAGCATACTTTTTGTTTCTTCTTCATAAGAACTTTTTTTTATGGAAATAAGATTTAATAAGACAGTTGTTGCAAGACCTAATGCTAATATGCATATCGATGAAACAAGACTATAATATGGCTACTGTACAGCCTTCCAATAGCTCCAACCTCTCTCTAAACCCTAACAAAATTAACATTCAAGTTCACCCGGAGGTCGCAAGCTTCAAATCTATAAGGTTAGATTGCAATTGCAGAGCTGACACCTGAAGAATCTCAGTAAAAAAGGATGCTGAACACGGAGCCTGTGGGGAAACTGCACCAGACAATCATAGCAGGAACATGTGTCCTGATATAGAAGTAGGCAAAACTATCGATGTACACAGTATATATAATGTCATCGTCTGGTTTTGGATTCTAGCAATTCTTTTCAGATTCAGATATGAACAAAACCATAAAGCAGCAATCCAGGAAAGTAGTTTCATAGGAGAACAACCAACGGAAAAAGAAACAGAGCATAAAAGAGGGCAGGCTTCCATTAGACTGAACCTCAAGAGTGAAAGAGTAATTAGTTACAGTTAAACGGAGAACAAAAATTATTTGGTGAAAACCCTGTAAAACAAGCATTGACTTGCCAGATAGATATAGTTTGGAGACTATAATTTACCTATATGTTTTTCACAAACTCCAAAACAGAAGCAGAGTTTGATCCTAAGAACTCAAAGGCCTTTCATGGTAAAGAAAAAAAGTATCCCTTACGCAGGCCTTTCATGTCAATTCCAGGTGTCATTTTCATTTCTGTTGCCGCCTGCTTGAGGAGCTTCTACGGTTTGGGAGCTGCTGGACGAGAATGTAGGCGGTATAGAATGATCGAATCTACAAGCTGGACCAAATTTGCAGATGCCATAGCGGCTGTAGTGTGTGCACATGTTCTGATCCTGAGATTATCAAAGAGGAGAAAGTTCACCAGAGCGGTCATCTTCTTTAGCATTAGAAAGGAGAAACAATTTTACGATAAAAGTTTCTGATAGCAAACAAGAACAGCATGGAAGAAAAACAAACTCACAGGTCTTAGGGGTAAGCCCTTGTCATTGAAAGAGGATGGAGCTTGCTTCGGCAATCTATTTTTCGGATGGTGGTATCTGCATTTATATTTGAACTTGCAGTCCCCAGTTTTAACATAGTAGCTGCACTCTGGTTGATCCGGACGCTCTGGGAATTCCTCAGCAGGCATCTGCTGTTGGTATTGCGAGAATGAAGTGGTTTCAGCCAATGAATTGTTCCCTGGGTATGTGGAAGGAGGTAGCCCACTCCTTTCTGATGAATAGACAGAAGGCGCCTACACAAATACGAGTGAGAAACTTCAAAAGCAAAGTACTATAGTTTTATCAACGTAAAGAGAAAAATGCATAGAAGTAAGTAATGCAAAGGCAGAGCTCAATATAACTACCTGATACCCATTCCACTCTGAAGTCTGAGGTGAAACTCCACGATTCTGTGAGTACATGACTGGAATAAAGGGAGCAGTACCAGTACCATTCATATGTCTCGATGAAGACCAAGAAGTCGAACTTGCTTGGGGCGCATCCTTTGGGGAAAATGACCCAACGGATCCACCATTATTACNTACCCGTCGTGACTTGCAGACAATGGTGCATGCCTCTGCCTACTGCATCAGATGAACAGTTACAAGCCAACATTGACTTCTGTTGCAGCAACGGCGTCGATTGTAGTCTGATCCAACCCGGTGGAGTATGCTTTGAGCCAAACACTATTGTGGACCACGCGTCGTATGTTATGAACGCTTATTACCAGAGTCATGGACGCATTTAAGATTCTTGTAGGTTCAACCGTACCGGTAGTTTTGTTTTTGTCGACCCGAGTAATGGTCCATGTATCTACTACACTTAGCTAAAAAGGAACATAAATGTTTGTTCCAATATAATTGTGTTTGTAATATTTAATTTGTTCCAGTTATTGAATACCCAAACTACAAATAAATTGATTTAACGCAGTGGAGGTTATTGAGTTCTTTTTAATTTTCATTGTTGTGATGATGATGTCTTTATTTTCTTAATGTGGTTAAAGACCTATCTCTTATACACATCTAGATGTGTATAAGAGACATCCCTAAGGACTTCAGATCCTAAACCAAAACAGCAGAGCAATAGAAAACGAGGCAAACTCAAAACTAAAACATAAATCGGTTTCTACTCGAGTAGTCAGAACAAAAATTCAAAATCAAGCTTTCTCTTTCGGTCCAACAACGAAGTAGATACAAAATTAAACATAAACATAAATTGATGCACACATCCACAATTAATTTATATTTTTACTCACGGAGTTTTATCTTTCGCCATTCAAAAAAAAAAAAGATAATATTTTTCCCAAATGTCTACCCTAAGATCAAGAGAAAACCCAAATTGAGAATCAATATCGATGTCAGGAGAGCAAATAAACTAAAAATTTCGGTCGCAAATGGGATAACAAAACATGCAAACATCATGGGTAGAAGAAGAATACTTGGAGTTTCCTTCGAGCAGGGTGATTGAACTTGCAACTCGATCCGTATTTGCAGCTCCCTGTTCTCATATAGAACGAGCAATCCTCTGCATCAGGTCTCACTGGATACGCGATCATTCTCTTCTCGATCGTACTTTCACGCTCTCTTCCTTCTACTTCTTCTTCCTCCTCCTCCTCCTTCTGATCCCTCGATTCCGTTTCTCCATTGCCCTCAGAGACACTTATCGGCACACTCGGCTCTTTCGGAGCTTCATCCAAACCCACATTCCTGAGATGATCACTTAGCTCCTCAGATACGTGATTGAGATCAGACGGAGCCCGATCGGGGACGGGATCGTTGTCGGAGGAAGATCGAGACGGAGGTTTTGGATCGGGTCCGGCCGGACTCGGGTCGGGAAATTCTTCGGGCTTGCTCATGATTTAACTCAATCAAAGCGACATTACGAATTTACAGAAATCCCTAATTTCCACCGAGAAGAAGATCAAAGAAGGTAAAGAAAAATGAAGAGGAAGAGGAAGAGGAAGAAAAAAATCAAAGTTTTTATCGCGTTTATAGTTTTGTCCTTTCTACACGTGACGTTAAAATAAATATAAGCGACACAAGTGAGAATCGGATAGAAACTGTGTACCAAAAGCGTAATAATGAGTATGACCATGCGCTGGTTTCAGTTATTTTTTAACAATTGCGGTTACAACCCTCAAGGCCCAGGCCCCAAGTTGTGTCTCTCAACAAATTATGGAATTTGAAATTGGACACTTCAATTTCTAGTTTTTACCAAGTCTTGTTGCCAAATTTTCGAGGATGCGAATTATTACTTACCTAAATCCCTTTGTTGTTAATTTTTTTTTTTTTTGGGACTTTTGTTGTTAATTGTTACTAAGGTAATGTAATTATGTTAGACCAAATTAAGGTAGAATGTGATTTTGTTGGAAAAGTTATAAACCCATAAAAATAAAATAAAATTAATTAATGTTAAAAAATGGTTAAAAAGAGAAGAAGTTATTTAGTTGCATGCTTACCACATTATTGTTTTGCCACATACACAAACACTTGTCTAATTTATTAAACTCTACTTGATTTTATTTATAAAT
>JAHZTW010000005.1:26320344-26417844 GCA_020283515.1 Alliaria petiolata | reverse complement strand
CTTCTCCCCAGATCTCTTTCCCAAACAATTACAAAAGTATAAAACCAGTCTCGGAACATTCTTTTTGCATATATATAGCATGTACTTGCACAAGAAAATACACACACACACACACAAATTCTTGATTCCTGTTTTGATTTCGCTTCTAGTTATGTCGTCGCAACTTTTGACGGTCCTTCTCCTCATATATATTGTCACGATCCACCACCTACCCGTCGTGACTTGCAGACAATGGTGCATGCCTCTGCCTACTGCATCAGATGAACAGTTACAAGCCAACATTGACTTCTGTTGCAGCAACGGCGTCGATTGTAGTCTGATCCAACCCGGTGGAGTATGCTTTGAGCCAAACACTATTGTGGACCACGCGTCGTATGTTATGAACGCTTATTACCAGAGTCATGGACGCATTTCAGAATCTTGTAGGTTCAACCGTACCGGTAGTTTTGTTTTTGTCGACCCGAGTAATGGTCCATGTATCTACTACACTTAGCTAAAAAGGAACATAAATGTTTGTTCCAATATAATTGTGTTTGTAATATTTAATTTGTTCCAGTTATTGAATACCCAAACAACAAATAAATTGATTTAACGCAGTGGAGGTTATTGAGTTCTTTTTAATTTTCATTGTTGTGATGATGATGTCTTTATTTTCTTAATGTGGTTAAAGACTTACGACATGAGATGATGGTGGGAAATTGTCAAACATGACAATCAATATATATTGGTACAATTTAACATATGGTTTTATGTCTGATACCAAAAGTTTTAGTGGTTGTAAATCATTATCTCTAATCATCTTCAATCGTTCTAGATGGATTTCAAATAAAATTTTGTTGCAAAATTTTCTATATTTTAATGGTTTTTGCGTTCGTGGGATATATATAACTTGTTTTGGTTATCTATTGGCTTGAAAAGCTGGTGTCATTTAATTAGTGGAATAACTTTTTAACAAGAGAATAATTAATTTAGAACAACACAAATTTACTTATTTCGTGGAAAACTTTTTGATGCCAGGGTCATTTAAAAAAAAAAATCGGTTATTTAACTTACATTAACAAAATTCAAGTAAATAGTATATTTTTGAATAAAACAATTTTTTTTGAATAGTATATTTTTGAATAAAACAAATTTTGAGGACATAACTATCCGCAAAATTAACTTTGTTGACAGCTTTCAACAGATCTTCAAAGTGGATGTGATATACTCCCTCTGTCTCTAATTAAAGGATGTTTTAGCAAAAAAAATTGTTTCAAAAAGCTGAATGTTTTCAAAATTTTCAAGTGTAGTTATTGATGTTTTTTACTTAATTTACCTTTACAATATTTATTATTTAAAGAAAAATTTAACTAATAATTAATAAAAACAAGGTTAGAAGAGATTTTGTAAAAATTTCTTAATGTGTTAAAATCCTAAAACATTTATAATTAAGAAACAAAGGGAGTAGCATTTAGTAGGCTATAGCAAAAATAGCAAAAGATTTTACAAAAAAATGTAAAGTAAGATTTTATTTTTCCTGTTAAAGAAAATAAGAAATATATCATAAATTTTTTATATGGAATAATTTATAGAGAGGTGTTTTATTGGTTTATTACATTTTTTAATTTCCTCTAGATCTCTTTCCCAAACAATTACAGAGAGATAATAAGAATCAGTCTCCTCGATCTTGTTTGGAAAAGTCTTTTGCATATATTATATATATACATACATACATGTACTTGCACAATAAAAAAAACACAATAAATTTTTGATTTCCATATAGATTTCATTTATAATGTCGTCGCAGCTTTTAACGGTCATTCTCTTCCTATCTATGGTCGCGATCCACAACCTCCCTATCGTAACTTGTAACCAATGGTGTGTGGCGTTGCCTGCTTCCACAGGAGAGCAGTTACATGCCAACATTAACTTCGGTTGTAACCATATCGATTGTGGACCGATCCAACCCGGTGGAAGTTGCTTTTACCCTAATACTTTATTAGACCATGCGTCGTTTGTCATGAACGCTTATTACCAGAGTTATGGTCGCACCGATGATGCTTGTAGCTTCCAACATACCGGTTTTCTTATTGCTAGCGACCCAAGTGCTGGCTCATGTGTCTACTAAACTTAATTAAATAAAAACTTTTCATAAAACTTTTAAATTGCGTTTGTGATATTATGTTTTCGGACTGTTGTATTCTCAAACTAAAATAAATGTAAAGGATTTTATTGAATTCTTTTGAAGTTTCAATGTTCCAAGTGATGATATATTCGTCTTCTTCTTCTTTTAAACTGTTATCGTGGTTAAGACAGAACAATACATATACTTTTTTCCTATGAACTGAACAATACAACTCATTAACAAATTGATCATTTCATTACATTAAAAAAATTCGAGTAATATATTTTGCCAAATATCCCTTTGAATCAGCCAAATGAATTTTAGGACTATATCAATATTACTATAGAAATTTAGAAACTTGCAAAAAAAAAGAAGAAGAATGTATCTGAATTTTAATATAAAAGTATAGTGAGTGATAAGAATCAGTCTCGGGAATCTTTTTGCATATACATTATATAAATACATGTACCTGCACAAGAAAAGACACAAAAGAGATTGTTGCTATCTAGATCTCATTTATAATGTCGTCGCAGCTTTTAACGTTCCTTCTCCTCCTATCTTTTGTCGCGATCCACAACCTCCCGTCGCGTCGTGACTTGTAAACAACAATGGTGCGTGGCGTTGTCTGCTTCCACAAACGAGTAGTTACAAGCCAACATTGACTTCGGTTGCAGCCATGTCGATTGTGCACCGATCCAACCCGGTGGAAATTGCTTTGACCCTAATACTTTATTTGCCCATGCATCGTATGTCATGAACGCTTATTACCAGAGTCATGGTCGCACCGATGATGCTTGTAGCTTCCAACATACCGGTTTTCTTATTTCTGACGATCCAAGTGCTGGCTCATGTCATGTGTGATATGACTACTAAGCTTATTTAAATAAGAACTTTTCATAAAACTTTTAAATTGCGTTTGTGATCTATTTTGTTTCCGGACTGTTTTATTCTCAAACTAAAATCAATGTAATGGATTTTATTGAATTCTTTTGAAGTTTCAATGTTCTTAGTGATGTGATGATATCCCTTTGTTTTTTTAAACAGTTATTGTTGTTAAGACTTGAGATGATGGTGGATTAATGTCAATTCTTGTTGAAACATGTCAAACATGACAATCAAATACTACTTGGCTCGATCGGAGAAATTAATTAATGTCGTTAACCAAATAATATTGTTAGTAACCACGCATCGTTCGTGATGAACTTGTATTATCAGGAGCTCGGTCGTACCAAAGAGCTTTGCAGTTTCAATGGGGCCGTCTATTAATAGAGTATAATATATACTCTAATACCGTCCTACGGGCTCTTGTGTCTCTACCAATCCAAGGCATGGGCCATGGCACGTGTGTCGTCTTGTTTGGAAAATGCATATATGACTAGTAAATTATAAGGAAATGTACACATATTTCTTGTTCTTTTTCAAAAATAATAAATATTTGAATCATTTTATATATGTAATGTGTTAATCTATTTTTAATACTATACTCGCGCAAAATTGAGTCTAGATATCTAGTCAATATGATATAGCAGAAGATCTTACAAAAAAAAACTAAAATAGGAAACTATTTTCGTTTTTAATGGAATAATTATAGAGAATGATTTGCAAGTTAATATGGTGTATATCAAAAGATTTTACAAAATCATCAAAATAAGAAGTAAATCATAACTTTTTGAATGCAATAATTTATTACGATTGACGCGTAAATGTGTAATTTCCCCATCCTCGCTTCTCTTTCCCAAAACAAAAACAAAAGCATAGAGAATTATGAGATTCAGTCTTGAATGCAAATATATATACATATATATATTGTATGTATTTGCACAAGAAAATACACACACACGCACACAAAATTTGTTGATTCTTGTTTTGATTTCGCTTCTAATTATGTCGTCGAAACTTTTGACGGTCCTTCTTCTCCTATCTATTGTCACCATCCACCACCTACCCGTCGTGACCAGCAGACAATGGTGCATGGCTATGTATACTGCATCAGATGAACAGTTACAAGCCAACATTGACTACTGTTGCAGCAACGGCGTCGATTGTAGCCAGATCAGCCCCGGTGGAGTATGCTTTGAGCCAAACACTCTTCTAGACCACGCGTCTTATGTTATGAACGCTTATTACCAGAGTCATGGTCGCATTGAAGATTCTTGTAGGTTCAACCGTACCGGTTGTTTTGTTTTTGTCGACCCTAGTAATGGTACATGTGTCTACTACACTTGATTATGGGCTTTTGTTCCACTATAATTGCGTTTGTAATATTTTTGTTCCAGTTATGAGCTTTTCTTTTTCGGATTGTTGTATACCCAAACTATAAATTAATTAATTTATTTAAGTGGAGGTTATTGTGTTCTTTTGAAGTTTCATTGTTCTTAGTGATGATGTCTTTATTTTTGTTTATTTTCTTTATGTGGTTATAATCATGTCAAATCATCGAAGGAATGAGTAATGTTGGAATGAGATGATGGTTGGAAAATGTCAAACATGATAGTCAATATATTGATACAAGTATTACTTTGTCCCACGGAAGCTCGTGGTCGGGACGAGGCGGTTCGGTTCACGATATCATGTTGTCGGAATCAGCCTTGTTGTTCCGGCGAATTCATCGGAAGGTTTCGCCAAGGTTATAAGAATCGAAGAAGGGAGAGACGATACGCCTCTTGACGCCGTTAAAGTGTCATTGGGTGTTTTAATAGTCATCATCTCAAAGGTATAACTTAAGGCCGTTTACATCACTGTGTGTGTGTTTTTTATTTCATTTCGTTTTTTTGCCAATTATAATTTATTAATTTATTATCAAATGAACAACATGATAAGGCAAGGAATGATCAAACAACAACAGGATACGCTACATCACGGTAAGCAAATCGCCAACGACACTTCTTTGCACGACACGACAATAGGGGAGGCGAGGGAAGGGAGACCCAACCAGAGGCATCGAGAGCAAACATGTTGCAAGACGTGATCTCGTCTCACGACCAGCTTTCCATCGTAATTCTTTTCTCTTCAATTACCATATCTTTCATTTATTTTTAAATATTAATTATTCTTTGTCTTAATTTGAATTTTGTTAAATGCATCTTCTTCTTGAGGCAAAAATTGTCATGATGGTGGTGGCCCAACTGTTCGTAGCCCAAAGAGATGGCATACTAATCAGACTAGCTACTTAGAGCAAAGACAAACGGCGCCGTTTTATGGAGTAATAAGAAAAGAAGAAAAAAACCAACTTGACAAGCAAGATATTCAAACCCTAAATCGTCTTCCTCTGTCTCTCTTGCTCAGACCTAAAATAGAGTCCGTTTTTCTGGTTCTTACCTTTTAAGAAAAAAGTGAAATTTATCAAAGTTTCCTACGGAGTAGGAATTTGGATGTACTGTATAAGTGCTTGTGAATTAAGGCTATTGTGAATTAGTAGCTATGGGTCTGGCTCTTGCTCTGTTTTTGTCGTCTCTTCAATGGAAGAAAAGGTATCCAAAGGAAATGAGAAGAGGAAGAGGAAGAAAACGACGAAAAGGAGACAGCTTGGAGGTTCCTTTGGATCTACAGATCGAGATCCTGACTAGATTGCCTGCTAAATCGCTCATGAGGTTCAAGTGCGTCTCAAAGCTCTGGTCTTGTCTTATCCGTTCCCGATACTTTATTAACCGTTATCTTACAGTGGCATCCCGACCACCGCGTCTATACTTGAGTTTGGGGGAACACCTCAAGTGTGATTCAATGGAGGTCTGCCACAACCCCGGAAAGTCTGAGCTGATATCATTCTCATCATCGTCTGGTGATAGTGGTGAGCCTTTCAGCCCAGATTTGACCATGCCAGGGATGGGAGGATATCACATGGTGGTTCTTCGTGGCTTGATTTTATACAATGTTTGCAGAAGGGCGTGCATCTATAATCCCGCCACCAGACAAAGGGTAGCCTTACCCGCCGTCAAATCCAAAATCTTTGCTCAAGAAGAATCTAAAAAGTATGTCTTCTACTTCTCGGACATGATCCTGTTCTTGATCAATACAAAGTAGTCTGCAATACGGTGATATGCTCGGAAGATTGTGAGAGGATAACCTCGGAGTATTGGGTCTTGGTACTGGAAGCCGGATGTTTTTGGAAAAAAATCGAGTTTGATCATAATCACGTGCCTACTAGACTAGGAATGTGCATCGATGGAGTTATATACTATCTGGCTTCCACTAGTACGTATCGCGATATCGTTGTCAGTTTTGACGTTAGGTCTGAAGAGTTCAATATGATCCAATTAATTAGGACCTCATGAGGTGTCTGACTTTGGTGACTATCTGGGGTTTATAGAGTATGGTGGGAAACCAACAATTCTTGATCATACCCATCTCGTAACAACGGGTTTGGTGGACATATGGGTCTTGGAAGATGGTGGAAAATGGTCCAAGAAACCTCTGGTTGTGCAGCCTTGTCAGATGCATTTAGTCTATGGAAGATGGTGGAAAATGGTCCAAGAAACCTCTGGTTGTGCAGCCTTGTCAGATGCATTTAGTCTATGGCATGAACATCACTGATTGGAAGGTGCTAGGTACAACTCAAAACGGCGAGGTTATCTTGGCATCCGATCCCAGGCGTTCCACTTGTTACATTCTCTATTATGATCTGCTAAAGAATGATTTGAGAAAGGTTCCTTTCATCAGAGATACATCGGACGACGGGTTTAGTAAGATGTCGTACATCGATCTCAAGCTTATCGATAAGATTGAAAGCATATGCACTTGGAAACTTGAATTGCCGTTTTTCTTTTTCCTCATCACAACACAAGCTTGCTAAGATTGTTTTTTGCCTTTAGTGATACTACAATGGAACTATTTATATTTTATAATTCTACTTTTTATTTTACTTAAAATCAATAAAGAGCGGCAATAAGACTAGCATTGTGAATCAATGGAGTTATATATTGTAGAGAATGTAACAAGGGGTCTGAGGATATCCTTCTCAGAATTTATGGCAAGGGGTCTGATGTATCACTGACGCTCATCTTCTACCGTCACTGGGACCTCCGGCGAGCCAGAGGGGAGGAGCGGCGGGCCGGATCTGTTTGTAATGTTTTCAATTTGTTGGCTCAAATTGTTTTCAATTTCATTTAAGTGTCTCTTGTCTAGAACCTCTGCCTGAGTAAGAGTGTTCGCTTACTAGTTTAAATAATTTCTGTGATTTCGTTTTGGCTTTTAAAAAATTAAGTAATGTATTTAAACTGCGATCCACTTCTACCCGAGTTTTTTAAACAAATGAATCAATCAAAGACGATCTCTACTAAATCTCTATTTTCTCTCCTACTTCTCTAACCTTCTTGTTTGCGGATCATCGGAATGAGTAATTTTAATTATTTTAAAACAACACATAAACTATTTTCATATGAATTGAACAATAATAACTCATCAACAAATTGATCATTTCGTGGAAAACTCTTTGATGCCACGGGGCGGGGGGTTTTGGGTACAAAAAAAAAAGAATCATTTAACCTTTTTTTTTTTGGTACAAAATTCAAGTACAGTAAATATGTTTTTGAATAAGCCAAATGAATGTTAAGGACATAACTATATAGAAACTGAAGGTTCAAAAAAAAAGACACCAAATATAGAAACTTACTAAAAATTTATATACAGAAGATTTTGGATTTTTCGTTTTTCCTTTTACAAAACGGAGTTGGAGTGTTTTTATTTAATTAGGGTAAATGCAGCACACATCATGACGCATCTCTCAATTCCGGTTTAGTTTCCGTACTTGGATATATCTGCAAAATTTTCTCAACAGAGAAATTGAAGAACCGTTGGAAGATTCCCCCATCCACATTCAAGCGAAAAAAACTCCGATCCATGTCGAGAGAGAGGATCAAACGAGAATTACCTCCCGTTCAAGAGGTACTTTACTCCGATCTGTTTTCATTCTCTCCCAATATTCGATTTCACCTGCGACAAAGGTGAAATCGAATTCTATTTCAAAATTTGGCTAATTTCACTCGAGTTATCCGTTTCTTCTATTCTTATCATCAACATCCGATGAGGGAGATAAAAGATAGATCCTTGAATTGATGGGTTTTTTTCTTCTTCTCAAATTCTTATAGCACATTGATAAATTGAGGAAAGTGGTAGAGGAAGGCAATTACTATGGAGCGTTGCAGATGTACAAATCCATCAGTGCAAGGTTCGTAGCTCATCTTCGGCTCGATTACTTAATAACCCAATTACCCTTTACTCGATTCTGCATTTGACCTTTTTTCGGAATCTGGTAATTGGTTGAAAATTGGATTCTTGATGGTAGAGATGAATTGGTAGCTTATTTTGTTCTTCTTGTTTGGATTGATAACATGTTAAGCCTTTTTCTCGCAGATATGTTACGGCTCAGAGATTCTCTGAAGCTCTTGATATCCTCTTTTCAGGGGCATGTATTGAACTTGAGCACGGCCTGGTTTGTTCGGCTTTCCTTCTCTTGTTATTACACATCTAATCTATAGATATAGGCTCTGTACTTGGAACCTGTAATGACATGTATTCACAAAGTTTAGCAAGGCAAAATATCTTTATTATATCATCTTTCAGTTTTGTGGAGGTGAACTCTTATTAGTACAATGAATCCTCAGGTGAATTGTGGGGCGGACCTTGCTCTTTTGTTTGTCGACACACTGGTTAAAGCCAAGTCACCTTGCAATGATGAAACTCTTGGTTAGTCCAGACTATGTTATAATTGCTACAACCCATCATGTCAACTTCTTTTTGGTTAATACTGAAATATTTCTGTCAGATCGTATCAGGTGTATTTTCAAATTGTTTCCTCGGGTTCCTGTACCACCTCATTTGGTAGACGTGAGCGACGATGAAGATGTCCAAAATCTTCAAGAATCTCTTGGGGAAGCCAGATCACGGGTAGAAAACTTGACTTCGTTCTTGAGAGCTGCTATAAAGTAAGCTAGAGCACGTCTATTTATTTCTCTTATTCAGCTAGTATTGTCCTTTTTTCGGTGTTGTTTGGTGTGACAATGTATCAAAAACATAGTAGAGGTAGTAATTTCAAAGTACTGTTTTTTTCTTTGTTTAAGATGGTCTGCAGAATTTGGAGGGCCAAGTACTGGATATCCTGAGCTGCATGCTATGCTGGCCGATTATCTCTACACCGAGTGTCCTGAACTCGTAATCCTCTTGTAGCCATTTAGTTATCAAGTTTTACATTTCATTTTTTTTTCATTAACTGACTTTTTTTATCTGGCATATATCTGGCTGGCAGGACATGGTCCGAATATCACGGCATTTTGTTAGAGCTGAGGACCCCGAGAAGTTTGCATCTATGCTGATCAACTTTATGGGAAGGGTCAGTCTCTTCGTTTCAACGTCTCCTGATTTCTCTGTTTGTTTGACGTTTCACCATTGAGAAGCTTTTGCACTTAGAAAATTCAAGACTTGTGGTGGTGTATCATGACTTTCTTATAAATGGTTTTACTTGCATACTACTTTGCAGTGCTATCCTGGTGAAGATGACCTTGCGATTGCACGAGCAGTTCTCATGTAAGTTCATGCTTTATAACTGGATCAAAAGATACCATATTGTGAGCGGAACTAGAGAGAATGAATTGATTTGTCTTTGTGTTTTTTTTTTTTCCTTTTGCATTTTAGGTACTTATCTATGGGTAACATGAAAGATGCAAATTTTATGATGGATGAGATTAAGAGACAAGCAGAAACAAAAAATCCTGAGCTTTCAGAATCAGACCTTATCCAATTTATCTCATATCTTCTGGAAACGTTAGTTTCACTCTCATATCTTCTTCTTCTCTTTTTTTTTTTTGTCTTTTCTTGTCTTTAGTTGTTACCTAAAGAACTTTGATATCTGATACAGGTTGCAGAGGGATGCGTTGCCTCTCTTCAATATGTTGAGAGTAAAATTTAAGTCTTGCATAGATAGAGAACCACTGCTTAACGAGGTATACAAGATTGATCTCTGCATGTTTTGATCATTGTTGATTCGAATTCGATACGTTTCTCTCTTTCCCTACTGATTGAAACCGGGGAAAATTGTGTTATATTGTGAAGTTGCTGGACGAGATTGCAGAGAGGTTTTACGGGGTGCAGCGAAAGAATCCTTTGCAAGGAATGTTTGGAGACATCTTCAAGGTAAATAAAAGCTTATGTATATATATATAGGATCTGCATTTATCTCATGTCTTGAAGTTACAATGCTTAAAACATTGAAAGTCTCTCTGTTCTGTGTAGATGATGGGCTGAGGAAGGAGATAGAAGAGGCAAGAATACTCGTTGTTCCCCACTTTTTAATATTCTAATAATGAATAGCTCTGGAGAATTCTCCAGGTTATTATAATTTGTTTCTCTTTTCCTCATGTGGGTAAGAGTTTTGTTCTTGTAACATTATACATTTCTTTGTCTTAAAACTATTTTTTTTCAGGATAAATGAAAAGGAAAAACTTCATTTGACATAATGTATTGTCTTGCACAATCGTCTACTATTTTTTTTTGTTCCTTTGACAAAACATAAGCAAACGTTTTCGCGATGAACTCTCATTCGGCCAGAAAAAAAGGTTACAACACTCAACCACCAACTAAGAGTGTTTTGACAATCTTATCAACGTTCCCATCAAGAAGAGCGAAGAAATGGCCTGATCCTGCAATCTCATGGTAACGAATCCGCGCAAGTTTCGATTACTATATAACGTTGAAGCATCACAGACAAGAACCAATCCTCATCACCTTGCCATAGACATCATTGTTCGGAAATGGGTCTTGAACATCCAATGTAGCGAAGACAAGACCAAGTGATTTGGCTTCCCATGGAGAAGCCAAGCACATAGAACTTTTTGATCCTAATCCCAAGCCGTCAGCAAGTTCTTCTATATCCAATGGTATGCTTATTGGTGTCCGGTTCGGGTCAGGATCACTCTCTCCATAACCGGGCCGGTCAAATGATACACTGTATATCTTAAGATCCTCCACAAGACGCCGCTGTCAAATTCTAAAACCTTAACATTCTCTCCATCTTAATGAAATTCTTGTAGAATCTATCAAAAACGTATATATCTGACCGGAGATATGGAGTAGGCGAAGTAGGCGTCGTGTCTAGAAGAATCAAAGCCGTGAATATACACGATCTTGAATTTGGCTTTGTCTCGTGAAACTCCATGTTCTTTGTAAGCCAAATGTCTCCCATCTCTTCTTAGTTTGATTCTCGGTGAAGTAATGGCGAAAGTCTTAACCGGTGGAGGTCGGATTGATTCGTATATCCATGCTGCGAAGAATACGCCTAAGGAAACCAGTAGAATCGTTTTCACAACTCCTGCGAAAAGGCTAACGAATCAGTGTTGTTGTAGAGGAAACAGAGAATGAAAACAGAGGTTTCTTACCATAAGAAGATCCTTGTTCAGTGGCTCAAGCTGCAGATACGTCTCCGGACATTTTTCTCTCTTGTCACAATAAGTTTTGTTTCCCTGGAGAAAATTGTTCGATTCCTTTAGGAGAACGTTGACCAAAGCCTTGGATGTCTCTTCAGGAGTTTGGGTTTATTCTATTTTCAAACTTTTGTTAAATTTATTTTTAACTGATATTTAAATATGATAATTGGTTTTTGCATGCTCAAAGGAAACCGTAAAGAGACAGCTAAGCAAGTTAAAAAAACTGAATTAAATACAATTATATCTAACTCTGTTCTTATATATGTATAAAAAAAATTACGAAAACCATAAAAGAGAGACAGCAGAGATGGAGACAGAGAGAGAGCGTATGCCCGGAGGAGGAAGACGAACTCACAGCAAGTTTTCGTTTGGTAAAAGATCTCTTAATTTTCTTTTTATATCACAGTCTAGAGTTTCTTCTCTTGTTTATGTTCATAAGCTGATGATAATAGTCAGTCATACTCTTTTTTTTTCTTCCTCTTACTTTGATTTAAAAAGATATCTGCAAATGAAAACAAATACGTATAATTCTATTCCAGTATATAAATCTAGTTGCTGCTTGTTTTGGTTTGGGACAGGTGTTGTGAAACTGGTTTTGTTGGTCGGAATTTTGGCATGGGTTTACCAGTCGATTCAACCTCCGCCGGCGAAGAAGATCGCCGCCGTGACAGCGCCGAGGATCAAACTGAGAGACGGAAGGCATTTGGCATACAAAGAATTCGGAGTTCCCAGAGACAAAGCCAATTTCAAGATCGTTTATATCCACGGCTTCGATTCTTCTAAAGACGACTTCTTTTTCTTCCACAGCTTATCGCCGGCTCTTTTGGAGGAACTTAAGATATGTATCGTATCATTTGACCGACCCGGTTATGGAGATAGTGATCCTGACCCGAACCGGACACCAAGAAGTATAGCTTTGGATATACAAGAACTTGCTGATGGGTTAGGACTAGGATCAAAGTTCTATGTGCTTGGCTTCTCCATGGGAGGCCAAATAACTTGGTCTTGTCTTCACTACATCCCTCACAGGTACCAACCGGTTTGCTTCTTTTTCTTTTGTTTCAAACTTTCAAATGGATGGTTCTGTTGTGGTACTTGTATGCTCTTCTGGTTTGTGTCAAGAAAATTCACAACACTTTGGTTTGAGACTCAAATCGTAAAATGTTATTGAAGAATGAGAGTTAGCGTTTACTACTACTGGTCTGGTATGATATGAAATGGTGAGTTTTTGCAATTTTAAACAGGTTAGCAGGAGCGGCGCTTGTAGCTCCTGTGGTTAATTACTGGTGGAGAAACTTGCCTGCAAAAATGTCTAAGGAAGCTTTATCTCTTATGCTTCCTCGAGACCAGTGGATGTTTCGAGTGGCTCATTATGCACCTTGGCTTACTTTCTGGTGGAACACCCGTACATGGTTCTCAATCGCTAGCTACATTTCATGTGACCCCAACATCCTCTCCCGTCAGGACAAGGAGATCTTCTCTACGCTCCGACTCGATGACCTGAATCAGGTTTCAAGAACATTCTCATGCTCATACCCTTTAAGTTTTACAAACATAATGAAGTTTAGTCCCTTTGGTTTACCATGAAGTTGCATTTTTTTTCTTTTGGGGCAGGCATACGCGAGGCAACAAGGAGAATACGAGAGCCTACACCGAGACTTGATGATTGGATATGGTCACTGGGAGCTTGATCCATTAGATCTTCAAGATCCATTTAAGAACAGCAATGGCTCGGTCCACCTTTGGCATGGTGACGAGGATCTGTTTGTGCCAGCGTCGCTTCAACGTTTTATCGTCTCAAAACTTCCGTGGGTTCGATACTACGAAGTGACTGGGTCGGGCCATTTCTTTCCTCATCTTAAAGAGATGGTTGATAAGATTGTCAAGACACTTTGTGTTGGGGAAGACTAGTAAATTAGAAAGTGCAAATGTTTCTCTAGATTCAAAGCCTGTCGTCGTATTAGAGTCTTTGTACTTGTACTATTTATTTAAGACACATAACGAGAGAGTCGTGAATCCACAAAATGAAAATTACAGAACCATTAAGAATCTCGGACAACAGTTGAAGAAGAAAAGCAAGTACAGAGTCTTGACATGGTTGTGGCTTTAAGCAAGTTAGACTGTGCTGCGTCAAGTAAAGAGTCAGCTTCAAGGGCTTTCTCGAAACAGAATTTAGCTTCTTCCCACCTACGTTCAGCCACAAACACGAGTCCAAGGTTGTTGTATGCAGGTGCATAACCCGGTTTCAGATCCAGCGCCTTCGAAAACATTGCTTTGGAGAGTTCGTACTGCTTTTTCTGTCTATAGAGGTTCCCGAGGTTAGAGAATGTCGCGTGAGCTTGATCCTCGGTCGACACGGCCAAGGCTCGCTTGAATACTTACTCGGCTTCTGTTTGTTCATCTGATAACTGCAGCGAGATACCTAAAAGCCAACATGTGAACTTTCCATAAGAGCTATGCAACGAACTTAAGATCAATTTTCTTCACCAGCTTAGAGCAATTAGATTAATTTGCAAGCATTGATTTGGAGAGGGAGTTACCGAGATTTGACCACGCATAGCTACTTTCTCTAGAACGACCAACTGCTGCCTTGAGGTATTTTTGGGAGAGTTTATATTGTTGAGAACAGAGACTATGAAGACCAAGCTGATGCCACCGGACAGCATCTTCAGGGTCCTCTGTTACTGCCTACGGTGGACAGAAAGAGAAAAATGAAATCAAAAGTTTGTGTGCGTCTCTACTTGTGACCAAACCAGAAGAATTGCCATTGACTTAGTTAAGTAAATCAGTCTTTGTATCTCTAAATAGTTATCTCTCTTCAGTTTTCCTCCTATTCTACCAACCAAATTAGTTATCATCTGAATGCAACATCTGAAACCTAACTTCATGAGCATCTAAACACAGAAACGGCATACCTGCTTTAAGCTGTACACAGCCCGCTCTTCCATCTCTGTCAATTTATTTCGGTCAGTGACAAAAGCAGATGCAATTTCATGCTGTGCCTTGTGAGCCATGGCAAGCCCTGCCCAAGCAATGGGAGGGTCAATTGGAACAGATTCTCCTTCTCTTATCACTGAAGCCATCTCGTTGCCAGCCCATGAAAGCTGGTCGCTTGCATCCTGAGACCTTTCAGCATCTTTGATTCGTTGGACAGCAACAGCAAATCTAGTAGCCATACAGTTGGGATCAAGTTTGGCTGCCTGAAGATAAAACAGGGTAATTCAGTCAGCCGTGACCAAGACTGCAGTTTAAGCTAGAGAGTTTACAGCCCGAATCTTATTATCACACAACCAGAGTTACGTATTGAACAGCCATTGCAAAGGTAAAATGGCTCATTTAGACTGGGTACGGCTAAGCTACACAAGTCTCTTCCTCATTGGGATCTAGGCGTATTGTACTAGAGACCAAACATGGACACAACCACAAGCAAAATGTTTGCTGAACACGAGAATATTCAAATCCAATTCAGGGTAACAGGATCCACCCTAAACCTCCCAACTAAACATATGAAGAATGGGTAGCGTATGTATGACTCCTAGTACTTCTTTTGCATAACATTCTCCGAGTACCAAATATGCCTCGAGAAAATGTGAAAAGGAAATCAAGTAAAAGAAACCCTTCTATCTAAGATAAGGAAAACAATGAACAACCTCAAAACAAAGAAGTGAGCCAAGAGCACCTTCTCCAAACATTTGCTAGAACTTCTGTGATCACCCATCATATAATATGAATTAGCAAGATTGACCCATGCATGGGCGGACTTTGGATCTGCTCCTACTGCAGCCAAGAGACATTCCTTGGCGACATTCATAGGTGCCTTCTGGTCTTCAGAAGCACCAGGACCACCATTAGCTCCGGCACCTGACAACAATTGAAAACACCTTCACAGGTTACAAGTGAAAATGCAGTGTATATCTATACCTTTCCCTCTATTTTTGCATGTGTACTTTGCTCAAGCAGGTTCAGAGGAGGAAACAATTTAGAGGTTCTTTGATTAGAAACAAACCAGCGACAGTTGAACTGTATTTGCAGAGAAGCTCGGCAGCATAATTAATCAAAGCAGCAGGATGATTGTGGTCTTTCAGTACCAAATCTTGGAAACATTTTGCTGAAAGCTCCAAATCTCCGCTGGAAGACTTTTGAATTAGAGAGATGTAGCACAATAATAGTTAGACAATTGAAGAAAGAAAACTCCTTACCTTTGAAGATAAGCAACTCCAAGGTTTGTAAGGCAATCATAATTGCCAGGAACAAGAGCCAACAAAGATGACAAAACCGATATGGCACTCTGTAAATCATAGCAAACAGAACTATATTTCAAAAAGGAAACACATTGGTAATCTGACACACCAACATAGACATGGTAAAGAATTTTACCATCAAACAACCAGTTTTGAGAAGCATTAAGCCAAGGGTATTCCAAACGGATGCCTGTCTAACATCTAACTTGATAGAATCCTTTAATTTTGAAAGAATTTCTTCAAGCTCTTCTCCCTCAATCTCTTTAACAGAGTCGTTATCCGCAAAACCATCCAAAAGAAGACACTACAATGTTTTTCCCAAGCGTGCAATGTTAGAACGTTTGTGTGAATTCCCAATCAATTAAGGAGCTCGCGTATACAAGAGTTCACTGTCAAAATTTAATTCAGACACAAAGATCATCACCTGCCCATGGTGCATTTGAACTAACAAGAGAAGTTCTGGCCGCGCAATCTCTGGCTCACAACCCAGTAAGATCTCTTCAGCCTTCTCATATTCTGGTACTGCCTATAAAATTCCAGCAGTTAAACTCAATAAAGATGATAGTTATTCTAAGACATATCAGTGTAGTAAGCTCAGCGCAAGACTACCTTTTGAGATTGGCCCAATCGTTGGAACATTAGACCAAGAATGAAATGGGCATGAGCATTTTTGGGCATCTTCCTTGCAACGTGAATCAAACCCTATAAGCAGAGAAGTGTGTTATCCGAATCATCAGGAAACATTAGACCAATGATCAACTGGAACGAGCATTATGAAATGAAGAGCACTGTCATCGTTCTTCCTCCAGATAAACTCACCATTTTGAGGTTACTGATTTTCTCTTCCCGGGAAGCAGGGACCCCTTGATTAGACTGATCACCACCATCTGCATCAACTCCACAATCAGAGGAAGCCTCCATCTTACTTCTCGAGCGGCATTTCCCCACCTTGCTGACCTATTTGGCTTCTAGCTCCCCTGGTTCCACCTCCTTGCATGTTAATGAACCTCCTTCTTGATGACTTTCCTCGTTAGTGAACCTAAAAAACAAAAATTTATTCATTCGTGTTAAACCCTTTCGGCCATATGAATCGACCCTTTAACAAAAATTCCAGTGAAGAATGTGTTCTTCCGAAAACCTAACTACTATGTAGAAGCAGAAATGGATACCTAGGAATGGGAGGAGTAGGGATTTGAACCGATGAGTCAAGATCGTCAGTCTCGGGAGGGTTGAAATTGAGGTCAGCTAAGACTACAAGCTTTGGAGGTCGAGCAGGCCTTTCTATGGCGACGGCGGAAGAAGATGCAACATAGTCGACGGTCATGGGTTCGTATTTGACGGCGATCGTCTCCGGCCGGTCCATCGATGTTCTGAGTACGCCGGGAAGGATGTAAAGTCGGGGAGAAGCAAAAATACTTAGACGAGGCTGTTTGGCAACGATGATTGGGCTGTCCTTCGATTCGGATAATATTACTGTGAAAAAAATATCAAGCTTTTTCGTTCAAGTCTTTATTTTTTTAATCAAATTAGGTGCCTTTTTTTTTTGGTTATAATCAAATTAGGTGCTTTCTCATATGTACTCGTTCACGCCAAACAAGAACAAAAGACTTTTACAATGTAATGAAATCCATCAGAAATTAGAACACACTAAAAATATATCAGTACAAGAAACAAACAAATCAAAACTATATAAACATCTCATGTTTATCTACCACCCAAATTCATACATAAAACATATATATATATATATATATATATATATATATATATATATAATTACCACAATACATAAAGAAGGTGAGAACAGTATAGTAAGCTTGCACAAACATAAGAAACTGATAGAGAAATCAGTCACCATCACTCACTCTCACTCACTCATCACTGAGAGTTGCAGAAACCCCAAACCCAGGAAGGATCCAGCCATTGTCCATGGCATGACCAACATACAACTCAAACTTCTCTTTCGCGTTCGGTATATCAAGCGACAAGTCATCGAGGCTGTCTTTAACACGGTCAAACCCTTTTGTCATTTGGTTAGTTGTAATCAATCCTTCACCAAAACATTCCTCAAGCAGATTCAGCAACCGATCATTCTTCTTCTCCATTGCCATCACCAAAGCTTTCTTCACTACCTCGTGGTTAAAAAACGGCATCCCTAGATCGCGGATACATTGACAAGCTTCTGATGTCACTCCTCCTGTTTCGTATTCTTCTAGTAGTTTCGAGATTTTGTCCTTTGCATCTTCCACTATCCACCCGGTCCCGCCTCCCCAGCTTCTCAGGAGTCTCTCCCCTGCGTGTCGGGCAGAGATAAGAGACCGGACTGAACGGACTGTTTCAGTTCCGGTTGATTTTGGAGGTAGCTTGATTGAGATCTCTTCGAGGTTTAGGGGAGCTAAGACGTCATCAATCACAGCTCTAGCAAGAAACAGAGCAAGTTCGTTTGATGCGTCCATGATGTCTAAAGCTGTGTCTTCTGCGGATTCAAGGAGCATGATGAAACCGTTTATGAAATCTTCGGTTGAGAATAACTCCATGTGAAGAGAAGAAAGGAGAACCGAAGCCATTTCCTTTTCTCTGTTTTTCCTGTCTAGAGCAAGAGTTATAAGCTTCTTTAGAAACACCGGGTTATATTCAGGTGTCGCCAAATCTTCAAGACTGCGGATTAGCTCAGGAATGTCATCTGATAAGAAATATTCCTGAATTATGTTCACTGTATCCTTCTTGTACTGTCTTAGCTTTTCATCTTGACTCGATTTCCCTCCATCTTGATCAGAGGTTACTTTAAATGACTCATCGAGCCAGCCTCCAGAGATAGCCTTGGGAACCATCGAATCAAACAGCTTTTTGGCAGGAGGGATATCTAGAGCAAGGTCATCGAGACTCTCTGCTACTCGGTAGAAACCCTTCACCATTTGACTCGAACTGATCAGACCTTCTTCAGCAGCTTCGTTCAACAGCTTTAGTATGAGTGACTCAGCTGTTTGAGATTCCATAGCCAGAACCAAAGCCCTCTTCACGACCTCGTGATGGAAAAACGAAACACCTAATTCTCTGATGCATCTACAGGCTTCGTAAGTGTCTCCGTTTTCTACGTATTCCTTCAAGATTTCAGATATCTTTTTCTTTGTTTCTTCGACTGTAGTGTGAATACTACCTCCCCATTTTCTCTCCACTAATTCTGCATGGTGAGGAGCCGAGAGATAGCTCTTTTCTGCAGTTACTATAACCTGGAAACCTTTCGAAGATTCTGGAAGATTCTTCTTAGCTCTAGCCAGGAAAGCCGGGGGGAGAATTTCATCAACAATAGCCCGGGCAATAAACAGTGCAAGAACGTTATCAGCATCAAGTATGTCCACTGCTAGATCATCAACAGATCTGAGAAGTCTTATAAATCCGTCCCTAATCTGATCAGGTAAAATGACATCAGCATACAATGAAGAGAGTAACACCGACGCCATCTCCTTCTCCTTATGGTGCCTGTCCATGGCCATAGAGACAAGCCGCTTGGTGAAGTAAGGATGATATTCACTCGAACCAAGTTCCCTGAGGTCAGATGCCGCCACTTTCACATCACCGGTGCTAAAGTATTCCTCAATGATGGAAACTACAGCCTTTTTGTAATCATCCAACGGGTCTGATACCGGTGAATCAACAAGTTCATCATATGCTTCCTGTTAAAAACGAGTACACGAATCACACAAGTAAGCGCATGAATCAATATATACTAGTAAAGAATAGAATCAGCTGATGCTAGATGCAATACCTAAACAACATCACGAAAAGTAGCAAATACCTCTCCACTGTCGTAATTGGGGTCGTTTTTATCAATACAGCAATCAACATCTGTGTCAAGAAGCTTTCCCCAAGTTCCTTTTCCACCAGCACCATCTGTAGATATCATTGCCACGTAAGTGAACCATATCACCTACACACCTGAACTCTTATACTGAAAACTAAAATCTAGAAACTGCTTTCACTCGCTCGCTACAGAAATATGAACAAATAAACGATGTAAATATCCCTAACAAAGGATGTGTTTGCACGAAAGTTAAAAGTTGTTTACCCTTCTTAACACGGATATGCTTCCCTGAGTGAGTCCGTCGCACATGCCTAAGTGGAATCCCAGCCACTGGTCCTTTCCCACCAGTGGGAGACTTTATGTTCAAATCAGCAAACAGAGGATGAGATTTTGGCGATGATGACAAACTTTCAGCATTCTGAGTTGCTATTTCCAGTTTCTTCCACTGTCCGTCAGTCAAAATTCCCTCGCCCGATGCCATCTAAATCAATGAAACCCATCATTAATCGAAAGATTCTCAGAATCACTTAAAACCGAGGAGAAAAATTGACCAACAAGTCCCTAAGAAAGATCAGCAAGAACATGAGAAGTTTGCATCCCAAAAAAAAATTTCCTTTCTTTCGAAATCAGACTCAAAACACTGATAAAACCCATTAGAACAATAAACCCAGTCACCTCCACTACCAAGCTGCAAACACTGTGAATCACAAGGACACACAAAAGTGATTTTTTTTTTCTCCGAGAAACCTTAACACTCACAAAATAGATTAATTAAACAAACATCCCACGAACGTATGCAGCTATAGTAAAAGGAAAAGAAAAAAAATAAATCCATACCTGTGATCGCACGAATCGAATTCCAAATCGTGAAACAAAGTAGTGTTCTCTGCTTGGCTCGGATCTCGAGCCAAGACAGGAAATAAAATGGATCGGATCTCCAGCACCGGAAAAAACGACGGAGAAGTAAGTAGCGACGAAGTAGATAACGATCACACCACTAAGAATCACCAAGATTCAAAAGTCACCGATTCCCAGACAACGACGAGAGAGGAAATGGATGAGGATCGCCTAAGAAAAACTATATAATAAAGTTTAGTGGATTTTATATGATTGTACACGTCATCAAATAAAGACGTGGATCGCTTTAGGTTTTTTTTTTTGTTATCTTCCAATTTCTTTTTCTAGAATAACGGGCCATATCGGCAGGTTCGGCCCATTTGCTTAGATGTTTTGGGCTAAATCAAATAATTAAAGAAAAGCTAAGGTTGCATGGAATCATGTTTATAGTTTTTAAACTTTGTGGTTTGGATACTACCTCCGGATGTTTTAATCCATGCATTAACTATTACCTGTTAGAAAAGAAAGCTTGGTCTCTTCATTCTCTATAGTTTTAATTTCTTATATACTGTCATATATGATACTCTCATACTAGTGAGCTATATAGTTCATCCACAATTTGCGTTTTTCTTTTGTAAAATACTTCATCATCCTCGATTTTGATTATCAGTCCCATCTTCTTAATATAATTATTATGCTGACAAAAATTATATGGATATATTAGCACAAAAAAAAGAATTATATGGATATTGTTATAACTTGTTAAACTAATCTGATTCGACGATTATGATTTGCTCAACATTATTTTTATTTGTTATGTTAGTGGGGATGTACTGTGTGTATGGAATTATTTTTAGAACACTGATAATGAGTAGAAGTTGCCAAGTAGTTTTCAAGCAAAACCGGTCACATGCCTTTTGTCTGAATTAAGTCTCTCTTTTTCTGATCCGACGGTTCCTTTTATATCTACCACCTTAAATCCAACGGCTCTTGTTGTTTTTAGAAAGGTCAATTTTCTCGTATGTTTTAACAAGACAATTCAATTTTTGCCACAAAAAAATATGGTTGAAAGTTGAAATGATTTCATATGGGGGGGAAAAAAAACTTGTAATGCCGTGGAGATTTTAAGGTAAACAAAAGATTATTCGCAAGTTTAAGTTTAGTTTAAGTTTCAGTTTGATAACATCTAAATCGTATGATCTATTTGTAATAATAAAAAAAAACTAAAATGTTTGAATTAGATACTCTCATCTATATAGTTACATATTTACATGGTAAAATGCAATCAACTGTTAGTATTATATGCTCTTGTATAGTATTCTATTTTCAAAAATGGATATATATATATATAGGTTATACATATTTTAGCTTTTTTAGCACTGAAGAATATTATGAAAACGAACTTTGTCAGTTCTCGAGTTTCATCACGATGGAACAGAATGATTTATTTATTATCATAATGTTAAAGATATCGAATGAATGTCCAAAAGTTTACAAATGTATAGTAGTATTATTTTTTCAGTCTTGAAAGCACCAAAAACATTCTGCCATTACTCTTATTTGTGTTTCTGAAATTTATGTACAACACACAAATCATGCTTAAGTCTATAGTATAATGATTTGTTGGTAACTAACAGTAATAAAAATCACTAGATTAAAGTCCCTGCAGATTGATGTTTTGGTCGTAGTTAATGCTAAAGATGTGAAAAGGAGAAATTCATCAACATAAGTGGCTATAGCAAAATAAAATGTCGGTGAGACCTGCAATTGCATAAGGTCATACATTTTTTGAAAATGTAGTATTATTAAAGTGTGGAGGATATATATAGTGATGCAAATACTTCCCATGTGCATTTAATTGTCAACACATTTTATACCAACCAAAATTTCAGCACAGGTCTAATTATTATCTATGAATATACTATTTGAAAAAAGTTATATTAATTTCATGAATTTTATAAGCGTGATTGGACTCGAGCACATGGTTCGGTGGTCCCAAAATCAAACCTCTATGGGTCAGTGTCGGCTCAACTCTCCTATTCTATTTTTTTTGGTGAGACTGTTCTCTTATTTTTGGGACACCAAAAGAAACCAACACTCTAAACCTAAAATTATCAAATAACTCAAAGTGATCAAAAACATTACTTTTATTATATACTTTGTTAAGCTAGAAAGCAGAAACACTAAAATCTTTTTAAAAAAGACAGATGAATCCACTCTATATTTTCAAAAAAAAATAGATGGAATTTACCCTCACAACAAAAAAAACTGTTAGATGGCATGTACATGTGATTAGTCATACAATTTTATCCAAGAACAACCACGATAATCGTCTAAAATGACATTTTAGATTTGAATGTATTTTATAAATTTATCAATTTATCAATTCCTGCTGCATTTTTATCAAACAAAAATAAAAATCAATTATTTGTGTATTACTGCTATACGTGTGACAACTGACAACCCTGTTTCGAATTAAAATTACGTAAATATTCGTACAAAGCATTTAAAAAACAAGATCCAAAAGAGAGAATGTGACAATATGTATTGAAAAGGTAATAAATTCACCCGTTAAAGTAGTAGTCTTAAATGTACAAAATTAAACCGTATTACTAAAGTACACTAACACACGGTTGACTTTTTGTGCACTCAACTTAATTAGTGTTCACCAACATTCATCTTTAAGTTCGTTGAGATTTTAACTGCGAGTTCTGTTTTTCTCTTTAAGCCACGTGACTCATTTGCTCATGTATTACCTGGATGTTGAATATTGAATGTTATTGGTTCAAGCGATTTGATTTTTGTTGCTAGAATGATTGAGATAGTTAAATTTACAATGATGAAACTAATGTCGGATGCATATGAGAGTAGGTTTGACTTTCGGGATTGAAATTTTGAAATATCATTCGTTTCAAAATAAATTGTGTTCGGATTCAAGGATTAGTTAATTTGAAAATGTCTAATTTGATTTTCTGGTTTGGTTTTGGCTCAATTTTGTATGTTTTGTTGATATATATATATATATATATATAAATATAAATAAAAAATCGCTGCGTTATAGCTCGATCGATCAGGATTTATATAATATCATACACTTTTATTTTTTGTTAACCATTAAAAAAAATTCAGATCAGTTCGCAATGGGCACTATTCTTCGTCTATATATGATTTAGGTTGATTTCCATTAAAAAAAACAGCCAGAAATATTTCGTAAAAAAAAAGGATAAAAGCTAAGACAAAGTGGGTCCAAATAACATCAAGTTGCATGCGCAATAAATCACCCTAAGTGTTGTTCATATGCTATATAGTCTATACGTTGCCTTGTCTTTCTCCCTTCATTCATATGTTTCGTCCTAATTACCTTAAACTTATAAACAGTAAGAAGCCAAGAACACAATGCTAAATTCCTCACATGCATCCTTCACACTTATCTTTCTCCAATGCATTTTTTTCTCCGCACTCGCTTCCTCTTTGCCCGTTTCCGACCCCGAGCTCGTCGTCGAGGAAGTACACAGGTATTGTTGTAACACAAATGTGAAATCGTTATGAATAAACTCAAATTCATCGCTTGAAATCTTGTTTCCATGCAATGGTTATTTTGTCATTTCTGATCTTATCATAAGCCGACTTGTTCAATTGGCTGCATTAGTAGTTGTGGCTAGAATAACACTAACAAAATTGGATGTTTGGTTCTTTTTCTGTTTTTAATTAACGTGTATATATTGGCTATTTGGTTAACATTTTAGGAAAATAAACGAGTCCATATCAAGAAGGAACCTAGGGTTCTTCTCGTGTGGGACCGGTAATCCAATCGACGATTGTTGGCGATGCGATAAAGATTGGGAGAAAAACCGGAAACGGTTAGCTGATTGCGGAATCGGTTTTGGTAAAAACGCAATTGGCGGTCGTGATGGTGAAATCTACGTAGTCACCGATCCAGGAAACGACGATCCGGTAAACCCTAAACCGGGAACACTGAGATACGCAGTAATTCAAGATGAACCGCTCTGGATCATATTTAACCGAGACATGACGATCCAACTTAAAGAAGAGCTCATAATGAACTCTTTCAAAACACTAGACGGGCGAGGAGCCTCCGTACACATCTCCGGTGGGCCATGTATAACCATACAGTATGTAACCAACATCATCATCCATGGTCTACACATACATGATTGTAAGCAAGGTGGGAATACTGACGTGCGAGATTCCCCAGAGCACTACGGGTGGAGAACGATATCGGACGGTGACGGTGTGTCGATCTTCGGTGGGAGCCACGTGTGGGTTGATCATTGCTCGCTCTCGAATTGTAACGATGGGTTGATTGATGCGATCCGTGGATCAACGGCTATAACGATCTCTAATAATTACTTGACGCATCACAATAAGGTTATGTTGTTGGGACATAGCGACACGTATGTACAAGACAAGAATATGCAAGTCACTATCGCTTTTAACCATTTTGGAGAAGGCCTCGTCCAAAGAATGCCAAGGTATTCAAATGATTTACTTTATTTATTTATTTATCAAACCAAAAATAAATATTATCATTAGTATATACCTATATTTGTGGATATATGTGGCACACAAACTATAAAAGTCAAGTATATTGTCGGTTGGCCATACTCTTGAAAGAAAATAGCAAAGCCAAAATACATCTAAGGTGAATCAACCGAAATAATGATGCTGTCTAAATAAACTGAAAAATTGTTGAGTTAACATTTTGCTAATATTTTAATCAGTGGTAGAGCAATTCAGAGAGTTGAAATTATATAATTAAGTAGAACATGAAAATTAATTCTAACAAACTAATGAAACAATTAATATGAATATAGGTGTCGACATGGATATTTCCATGTGGTGAACAATGACTATACACATTGGGAAATGTATGCAATTGGAGGAAGTGCTAATCCTACCATTAACTCTCAAGGCAACCGCTTTCTTGCTCCTGATGGCTCTTCTAGCAAAGAGGTACACCAATTAACTAATGTATCAATTAATGTTATTTGATTTCATTCAATAAACCTTACGTTTTTGGGGAATAAAATAGGTGACAAAGCACGAGGATGCACCGGAAAGCGAATGGAGTCATTGGAATTGGAGATCCGAAGGAGATCTAATGCTTAACGGCGCATTCTTTAGACTTTCTGGCGCCGGACCAACTAAATCGTCAAGCTATTCGAAAGCCTCGAGCCTAGCCGCTAGGCCGTCCTCTCGTGTTGGTGATATTACTATAGCCTCGGGTGCACTCAGCTGCAAAAAGGGTTCCCGTTGCTGATCATAGCCCCACAAGCGTGTATGTATGTGTGCGTGTGTGTGTATATATATATAAAAAATATATATAACGAAACCATCATCACTTGTTAGCTAATTATGTACTACTAATAATCTTGATGGAAAAGTGAAGAAGTGTTGATTACATTTTATTTGGTCGTTGTGTCGGCTAGAGTTATTTCAGTCGGAGAAACTTACTACTATAACTCAACACACTTACTAAATACTTAGAACGATTATTATTTTATGTTTAGTTGATACTTAGAAAGACTTTGTTAATAAATTAGTTTTAGAAACAAGTTGTTGTGCATAAACTTGTTTCACATATATAATGTACCTGTTTCATATATCTCAATAGTCAATATCATACTGTATCGAATCAAGGTCCATTAAGGAAAACGCTATCATTTTTTAGCATTCAGTCAGACCCGACTTAGTGATGTATATATTAAACAGCCCATTGCAGCTAATATTCAACAATATAACATAATTCTACAGGATTATAGAATAGATGGGTAAAAAACAAACCCTGATGGATAAAATTCGATTCGATGGAGCTGTTAAAAATAGCTCTTTAGTAACAAAACTGTCGACCATAACAGCTATGCTCACGTTAAAAATGAAAAAAAATAGCAATGTTCCGTTAGTAAGTTGTCGGATCTATAAAGAAGCACTTTTAATCCCATTCCATCATCACAAATCAAATATCAAACGTATTATAGGAAAAGAAAGTAGGTACATCAACGGGATTTAGAAATGAATTCTCTAGTTATCCAAACGGTAATGGTATCAATCTCTATGATATCGTTTTCTGTCGTTCAAGCCGGAAATATTCCAGCGGTTTTTGCGTTCGGAGATTCGATACTCGACACAGGCAACAACAACAATCTTATGACTTTGACTAAAGTTAATTTTTTCCCATATGGAAGAGACTTTGTAACTCGAAGAGCCACGGGAAGATTTGGCAATGGAAGAATTCCTACAGATATGATTGGTACTATTCCTTTCTACAATAATATACTAATTTAAACCAAATTTTTTTGTTTGTTATTAAAAGTGAATTCAGCATTAATTTTTTATTGGGGTGAAATATTTTTTTATGCATGCAGCCGAAGGATTGGGATTAAAAAACATTGTACCAGCTTATCGTAGTCCATTCCTTCAACCCAACGACATCTTAACCGGTGTTAGTTTTGCTTCTGGTGGTTCTGGTTTAGATCCAATGACCGCAAGAATTCAGGTAATTAGACTCGAGATAGTTAATGTGATTTGATTTTTCCATGATCTAGCAAATTGTTTTTGGCTAATAAATTCATGATATTCATCAAAATAAAATAAAATAAAACTACAGGGAGTTATTTGGGTACCAGACCAGTTAAACGACTTCAAAGCTTACATAGCGAAGCTAAACAGCATCACGGGAGATGAAGAGAAAACGAGATCAATCATCTCTAATGCAGTGTATGTCATTTCCGCTGGAAATAACGATATTGCCATCACATATTTCTCAAATCCAGCAAGAAACACTCGATACACTGTCTTCTCCTACACCAACATGATGATTTCATGGACTCAATCATTCATGAAGGTATCTTAATCTCGAGGCTAATTCCAAATTTACATAAATTCAACTTTAAATTTGATTTATATTATTTATAAATAAATAAATAAAAAAACTAAAAGATGACAATAAAATATTGATCACATAGGAGCTATATAATTTGGGAGCGAGAAAATTTGCGGTAATGGGAACGTTACCATTGGGTTGCCTACCAGGAGCAAGCAACGCTCTTGGAGGGATTTGTCTAGAACCGGCAAACGCAGTCGCTAGACTCTTTAACAGAAAGCTTGCGACCGAAGTCAACAATCTGAATTCAATGCTCCCAGGTTCTCGTTCCATCTACATCGACATGTATAATCCTCTTCTTGAACTCGTCAAGAACCCTCTAAGATCAGGTAGACTTTAAATTAAACACCAAAAATTAGTGCTGTTTTGTCTTTTGAATTTTGATTGTGGCTATGAATGGTTACGTACGTTGTATGGAGGAGCAGCAAACCAAAAACACAATTTACATTGTGTTTTTGGTAAGTCTCATCCGTTCCTTTCCATAAACATTAACCATCATTCAAAGCTTCAATATTATGCAATCAGTTTGTTTTGAATCAAGTTTTTCACAATCATACACTTTCGGTTTCTTTTTAGGATTTACCTCGCCGACAAGGCCTTGCTGTTGTTCTCCGGCGGCTCCGATACCGTGCTTGGATGCATCTCGACATGTGTTTTGGGACATTGGGCACCCATCCGAGAGAGCTTATCAGACTATTATCCCTCCGATTATCCAACAAATCCAACAAAGCTTCGCTTGATTTGGGTCTCTTCTTCGTCTCTTTAACAAATATTTTTTTGCTTTTTTTTGTCAACATCCAAGAAGAATGATTCTCTTTACGTGCATATAAAAGATTTGTTCTTCTTGTAAGTGCTAAATGTTGCTTATCTTATCTGTGAATATACCTAACTATTTCTATATTAAAAAAAACACCTCAATATTGTTTCTCTATGTATTCAACCGTTGTTTCCTCCGAGTCGTAATCCAAGCCCTTAAAATGATTTCTTCAAATTCTTTGGGCCCTTTTGAAAGGCTTAAGCTCGTTTTCTTATGACCGAAAGTATTAGATTGTTTAAGAATGAGATTATCTAGAAATGAAAAATATGTTTTATCTACAATCATACTACACCGACATAGATCAATTTGGTATTACTGAACCCAAAGTAAAATCCCTAAAAGCATCACAAAAATCCGCTCTTCACTTACTTTCTCCGGTTTGACTTCTTCTGCCTTCTAACTGGCTCGTCGTTGATAGGCATTGGTAAGATGGTTCCTTCACGTATACCATCTGAATCTGATGACATCTTCTTTAGGGTTTTCTGGGCTTCAACGAAAACCTTTATATCTCTTATCTGTACGTACAATCCATTACTATCAGTCTATCACTCGTTCAATGTTAAACAGCCAAAAAAACCCTCAATGAGTATAGAAGAAGCTTACCTGTTCCTCAAGATCAACTATAATCTCATCTTTTGATCCTAGCAATGCAGTTTCCCTGGATAGACACCAAAAAATCAATCAATCCTTTACTATATGGATTATGATTGTTTATGTAAACAACTTAACAAAGAGAAAACATATTGCACCTCTCTTGTATTTCCTTGGCCTTCTTCCGCCAAGTATCCTGCTCTTTTATAAGCTTTCTATTAACCTGAAACCCAATATTAATAGTTTGCAACGTAATCAGTGCATAAGGAAACGGGAAACCTTTCAAAAGTGGAACAATGATCAAAAGAGAACCAAGGCAGAGAGGCTCTCACCTCAGTGATACAAGTTTTTTCCTCTTCGCATTTTTCAATCACATTCTGAAGCTCCTGCATCTTGTTAACAACAGTCTGCTCAACTGCTTCGGCAATACTACTATCCTGCTTGCTTCTCGCCTCAACAATGAGAGATTCATAGTACTGATGAAAGACATCACGACCGTGATAAGTAATTGAGATCTCTTGCATAAATATATACCATGAGGTGGCTACAACTTCATCCTCTATTAAGCTTGTTCATATATAAATAAGAAGAGACAGAAACAAGCATCAGAAGAACCACTTGCCTGTCGCTGTGTCCTCAGCTGACTTGCAAGAAGGTCATTATACTCGGTTACAATCTGTTCCACAAAAACTTTAGTCAAATAATAAAATCATAAAGCCACTGATGATCTATGATTCACTTTATGCAGGAAAAAAATTGATTAAGGGTGGTTAAAATCATACTGAATCAACTTTGCTGTTGAAGATGGCACCGCCAATTCCTGTATCCTCACTGCACTCACAGAGACCACAGTCCCCTTCGTGTGAAAGACAGCGGTTGTTCATCTCTACTGACTTTCCATCTATTTTTGATTGGTTTAACCGATGAACATAGCTGTCACCAACGTAATCCCAGATTTGTTGTGTTCGCAAATCAAGAGAATAGCGGTGATGAGTTTCTTTCCAGTGCCTAATAGAGTGCCCTTCCTTGTATCTACAATTGGAAAACATAATCCACTGTCAATGAAACTTCCACCTCCGAGGGAAGATATAGATGCGGTTATAATTTCAGGTTATCTAAATCTTGTTGCAACGCAAACTAAGCATTACCTTCCACAACCTAAGAAGCCACAGACAAGGCATGCCCATACGTTCTCTGTTTTTCCACAAATAGAACAGCTTAATATCTCATCTTGTTGTTGACACAATCGACAAACCTACAAACGAAATAACCATGTATTAGCTAAGGGAACACTGCCAATCAACGAACACCGCAGATTCAACACCAACACGCCGTATAAAGTGAAAATGCACTGAAAGGCATGAAGGAGAAGCACTCACCTGACAGGACAGATAAGTCCACTTTGAAGTGCAAGAACACTGAAACGAGTGATCACAAAGCGTGCTGAGTATGCCACTGGTGTCAGGATCCAGTCTCTCTGCATGAGTCAAATCCCAAATAATCGACATTAAAAAAGAAGTTAAGATAATTCAACAATGGGAATCGTCTTCTTTAGCACAGCACACCAAGGCATATTGGGCAAGTAGGCAACTCGGTAAATCCAGCAGGTGGAGAAGCAGCAAGCTCATCAAACTCCGTGTGTTCCACCGACAGTACATAGAGGATATGGCAAACCTCAGCCTCAAAACCCAAGAAAACAAGGTTAGTTTCATCATGCAATGAAGGGAACAAAAAAAAAGGAATCTCAATTTCCATATGATGATAATACCTCAGATGGTGCATATTTTTTCCCATTCAGGTTCTTGTGGAATCCATCTGCTGCGGATTGATCAGAAAGTGTGATCAAAACACTGTATCGATCTTCCATTCCATCGTTCCTAATAATTTCCAGCGACAATCAGCCAATCTATTTTTTTTTTTTCTTCTCATCATCAACACCAATAAGACGATAACGAGCTCACCTGATGAAGAGGATATGGGAGACATGGGCGATTTGGGGATCACAGAAGCGGATGAAATCGAGGGAGGAAAGGTAATTGGGAACGGCGACAACGAAGAGAGTGGTGGATCGGGAGCTAGGGTTGGGGAGGGAGCTGTGTGAAGAGTTGCGGTAGAGATGGATGAGGCCTTTGCGTTCCGTGAGTTTGAGGTCTGCCGTGAGTCTATCTGGAGGCTGAGCTCTCCTCGATGATGCGTAGCTGAAACCGGATTCTTCTTCTTCGACGGAGATTGGCCGCTCCAAGTCAACCGAATGAACTCTCAGGACGAACATCGCCGCAAGCAGAAAACAGAGCCTCAACTTATTATTTTCACAGCTCTCGCCGCTTATGGAGAAACCGAGAAGAAGAGAGATTACAGACAGAGATTACAAACCGAGAAGATGATAAGTGTCTTAATCAACAAAAAAAGAAGAAGAAGAAGCTACGGCGTGCTGGCTCCGAAGATAAGTGTCTTAATCCTTTTGTGTTTTAGGGATTCCGGATAAAAAAATTGTCCATGTTCCCCGTTCCCCAATCAGATATGATATTCGGCCGCACAATCAAAGGTGAATTCCTCTCGTAATCTTACCGAACGAGGTTCAATGTCGTGATTAAGGCCCAACTGTTTGTAGCCCAAAGAGATGGCATATTAATCACGCAAACGGCGCCGTTTTATGGAGGAATAAGAAAAGACAAAAAAAGCCAACTTGATAAGATAGACCCATTCTTCAAACCCTAGTTCGTCTTCCTCTGTCTCTCTTACGCAGATCTAAAAAGAGTCCATTTTTTTTTGGTTCTTTCCTTTAAAAAAAAAAGTAAAATTTATCAAAGTTTCCTAGGGAGTAGGATTTTGGATGTATAAGTGTTTGTGAATTAGGGCTATTGTGAATTAGTAGTAGCTATGGGTTTGGCTCTTGCTCTGATTTTGTCGCCTCTTCAAAGAAAGAAGAGGTATCCAAGGGCGATGATGAGAGGAAGAAGAAGAGTAAAAAGAAGACGAGGAGGAGACAGCTTGGAGATTCCTTTGGATCTCCAGATCGCGATCCTGACTAGATTGCCTGCTAAATCGCTCATGAGGTTCAAGTGCGTCTCAAAGCTCTGGTCTTGTCTTATCCGTTCCCGATATTTTACCAACCTTTATCTTAGTGTCGCGTCCCGACCGCAACGTCCTCGTTTGTACATGAGTTTGGTGGACCACCGCGAGTCTACTAGCTCGATGGAGGTCTGCCACAACCCCCGCGAGTCAGTACTGGTATCATTATCAGCATCATCATCGTCTTTGGTACCAGATTTGACCATGCCATGGATGGGAGGACGCAACATGGTGGTTCTTCGCGGCCTTATTTTATACACTGTTTGCAAGAAGGCGTGTATCTATAATCCCGCCATCCGACAAAGCTTAACCTTGCCCGCCGTCAAATCCAACATTTATTCTCAAGATGCATTTCGTAAGTATGTATGCTTCTTTTTCGGACACGATCCTGTTCTTGATCAGTACAAAGTTGTCTGCGCTGTTGTGATATGCTCGAAATTTTTTGAGAGGATAACCTCGGAGCATTGGGTCTTAGTACTCGAAGCCGGAGGTTCCTGGAAAAGAAATGAGTTTGATCAACCTCACGCGCCTATAAGAGTAGGACTGTGCATCAATGGAGTTATGTATTATTTGGCTTTCACTTGTACCTCTCGCAGTATCGTCGTCAGTTTTGATGTTAGATCTGAAGGTTTCAATATGATCCAAGTACCTCCTTCGGTGTCTGGAATAGATCAGCGTACGGGGTTTATAGAGTATGGTGGGAAACCAGCTATTTTTGATCATACCAATCTCGGTAAAACGGGTTTGGTGGACATATGGGTCTTGGAAGATGGTGGAAGATGGTCGACGAAATCTCTGGTTTTGCAGCCTTGTCAGATGCATTTAGTCGATAACAACATTTCAATTATTGTACAGGGTACAACTCAGAACGGCGATGTTATTTTGGCACCGGCGCAACTGCTCTCCCCTTATTACATTTTCTATTATGATCTGCAAAAGAATGATTTGAGAAAAGTTAGAGTCAGAGGAATACCGGACCACTGGTTTGGTAAGGTTGACAAGTTTTTCAAAACTTATTTCACTATTATAGATAAGAGTGAAAGCATCATGCACTTGGAAACTTAAATGCCATTTACTTGTTGTTTTACAATCTCTGTATTTGTTTTTGCCTTTAATAATACAATGGAACTATCTATTAGTTTTGTAATACAATGGAACTATTTATTAGTTTTGATATATTTCTTGAATGTTCGTTAAGATTTCTTGAACGTGTAAGTTTTTATTTTTCAAAATTATATATGATTAGCTACACCACTTTTTTGGTCAATCACAAGATAAATTCACCGGTTCGAGTCTCACCAAATAATAATTAATTTGCGGAAGCCGGAATTCGTCACCGCTCTGCTGCAGCGGTGGTTCTATGTCGATACTCGTTGACCGTTATATGGGCCTCTCTTGGGCCATGCCTATCTCCATTAAGGTTATTATTGTGGGCCTGGGCTTCGATTGCTATTCTAAATTATACAACTCTGTACACAAAAAATTAATAATATTAGTACCATAAAATTTTATAAAAAAAGTATTAATTTATAGTAATTATTAGTTTATAGACTTGGTTGATAAATTAATTTTAAAACTGGCAAAAAATATTAATTTATCCAAGTTATTAATGAATCGAATATTAATTTATAGAAGTTATATTGTATACAAACACAATCGTTAATTATTTTCAAGTCGCCGTTTCTTCATTTATTTCTTCGATTTTTTGGGCCTTTATGGAAGGTTTACACTCAAAAACAACAAAAATCAGAGTTCTTTTATAAATGGACACAGCTTTGATGAAATACTATTACAGTGAAACCTCTATAAACTAATAATGTTGGGACTTCAAAATTTTATTATTTTATAGAGATTAATTTATAGAGATATTTTGCAGTTTAAATTCTTAATGATCATCAAGAGACAATAGCAAATTATTTTCAACAGTACGTGCAAAATTTGTTCCAGAGATGTATCATCAATAAATTTGGAAGATGAGCCAAACAACATTCATGAACATAAAATTGTGATTAATAATTTCAATTATATAAAAAAAATAGATGTCAATAACATATTCGACTATCTAGATAAAGATAAAAGTGATACATGATCGGAAGTTCATAGTTTATAAAAAATTGTGACTAATGTCCTTAATGTTGATGATGAAGTTGAAGATGATAATATAGAATATTTGGTAGTAGTTACGCGTCAAAAATCACTTATAGGAGGGATTAGAGAAAGAAGGCGATTGAGCATTCGTCTCTAATATTGTGGAAGTCGAAATGCTGCAGCGGTGGTTTCGATGTCGATACTCGGTGACGATTATTTCATGGGCTCTTGGGTCATTTCTTTCTCAATTATTAGTTCAAATAAGGCAATTGTTATGGACCATCTATAATTGATGGGCTTCGATTGCTGTTTCTAACTCTATCTATCTATATGCCATGTTCAAAAAGGCGGGCGTCTAGACGTATACTCGTCCGCCTAGTCTCTCGGCAGTAACACTCCGCCTCGATTAACATCAACTCGGACAACTTAATCGGATATCCATGTAATCGGGCGCCTAAACCGAGTAATCGGTTTAATATCCGATTTTAACCGATTTATAAGGTTCATTTGTAGATCTTTTTTTACTTTAAGATAAAAATTTGGGCTTTTTGAAAACCCATTTGGTGATTGAATCTAAGAGAAAATGTGTTAATTTATAGATCATGCATATACCTAGTTTTCTTTCGCTAACCGATGTGGGATGTAAGTTTTTCAATTTTATAAAACTTTTTTTCCTTTGTCGTTATTCATATTGGGCTTTTTAAATACTTGGGCTATTTAAATTGGATCAACTTTAATCTAATAACTATTAAAATATTTAAAATATATTAAATTATTAATAAAATTAATCCCCGATTAATCTCCGACTAATCTCCGATTTTGTCAAAAATCCCTAGGCTCACATCGAACACCCGACTAACGCCTAGCGAAATTTTGAACAAGGTCTATATGTATATAAACACAATCGTTAATTATTTGCAAATCGTCGCTCTCCATTTTTTTCTTCAATTTTTAGGCTTTTATGGAAGGTTTACACACAACAACACAAATCAGAGTTCTCTTATAAATGGAGACAGCTTTGATGAAATACTACTAGTTATCTACTTTTTGTCAGAAAAAATGTTATCTAGTTTAGAAGCCCAAATAATTTGTTTTCATTTTGACCAAGTTGAAAGACTATTTTAAAAGGCTAGCACCAAACTACCGCCAAACTGAAAGTTTGTGAGCAGCACAAAGTTTTTATTTATTTTATTCCAATTAATTTACTTATTTTGTTGAGTTCGTTGCCATTAAAAAAAAGAAGATGATAAGTGTCTTAATCAACAAAAAAAGAAGAAGAAGAAGCTAAGTATCCAACTATTTAAAGGACTCGGCGTGCTTGGTTCCGAAGATAAGTGTCTTAATCTTGTGTTTTTAGGGAATTCGGATCAAAAATTGTCCATGTTTCCCGTTCCCCAATCAGATATGATATATGGCCGCACAATCAAAGGTGAATTCCTCTCGTAATCTTACCAAACGAGTTTCAGTGTCGTGATTAAGGCCCAAC
The DNA here is from genome assembly GCA_020283515.1 of Alliaria petiolata. Classification (NCBI taxonomy): domain Eukaryota; kingdom Viridiplantae; phylum Streptophyta; class Magnoliopsida; order Brassicales; family Brassicaceae; genus Alliaria; species Alliaria petiolata. Next base: position 26,382,489 of record JAHZTW010000005.1, on the reverse strand, counting down.
TGTTTGTAGCCCAAAGAGATGGCATATTAATCAGACAAACGGCGCCGTTTTATGGAGTAATAAGAAAAGAAGAGAAAAAGCCAACTTGACAAGATAAATTCTTCAAACCCTAGTTTCAATGTGGATTTTTGCACATTTTGTAGATATATACCGTTTATTACAAGTACGTTGCTGATTCATAATATTTGTAAATATAAAAATATACACACGGTCCAAACTCTAAGGATAAGATCGGAGTAGCATGCACATCAATCTCCAGTGCTTCAAAAATTCAAGTGGAATAAACAGTTTAGAATATAAAAATGTGAAGTTATATTTTAATTCCCAAATGCGTATATTATTAAAATTTCTTTGGAAGAATCTTGCATGAAATCATCAAATCCATTAGTTTATGTAACACTTTTCCCTTTTTCTTCAGTTTCGTGTAAACTTATCCACAAGTTTTGGATTTTGTTGTTTCGTTTACTTAAAAGCCATTTGTGAATACTTAAAAGTTAACAGCATCTTGATTAATTTATCGAGCATACATACATGTAGGATTAATGAAAGAAAAACAAAACATCCTAACATTTTATAATCAAATATGTAACTAAAAGTGCCCATAAACTATACAACTCTTAATTAATTAAGCCATAAAACATTAATTTTGCCATAGTTAGAATGGCTATGCCCTTTTGAGATGCCTACACTAGTGTACGTACTTAAATGTCAACACGGATATCTATTTTTTTTTAAATGGTTTTGAATCCGATATCGTTTAGCTATTTCAGATTCATACTTATTATCCATCTCATATATCAGATTTTTTTTAATTGTTAGATGTATGAAAATTCCATGCTGTAATGTTTTGCATGAATTTGTTTCTTTAGTAATAAAATTTAGCTGACGACCAAAAAATATATGCAACATACGTATAAGGACTTCGACCACGTGTCACTACATTAATGGTTAAGCTTGACTGCTATGATTGGACTATGCTATGATAGGATTTGCCATTTGGTACAATATAAACGCGGCGAGCTTTCTTTCCTTCTCCGATATTAAATTAACAATTCTACCAACTCCTTTGATGTGCAATAATTTTTGCGATAATTTTATTTTTTAAGAAATTAACAAAATCCAGTGGCGAAAATGAATGAATAAGAGAATTACAAGTGGCCAGACAAGAGGGCTTGAGAGTGGATGAGGATCAACAGCCACGTAGACGAGGATGTGGCTCTTGGGAAGAGGCAAGGGTCGGTTTACTTCAATAACCGGCCTTTCTCAAGTTAAAAATAATCAATATTTTAACTCTTTTCTTCATTGCAAGGCAAACTTTTGAACCGGTTTAATCACTTTTTCCACGTAGGATCAATAAAAAAACACAAACATTCGTGACCTCGTGGGGACGGACAAACATCCTACACGGTACCAAAAGTAATACTTGTTTTTACAAAAGCAAATTTTCTATAGTCACTTTTCACTTTTAGTGGGAATAAAAATAATTAATATATGGGTGGGAATAATATATAATAGAGACGACACTGGTGGTGTATCGAAGGTCCATATTCAACACATACTATATTGCTAATGATCTCTTTGTTAGATCCTGTTGGTGGTATAACTTGTTGGGAATAAGAAAAGATTTGTTCTTAAACAATGTATTTATTTGTTCTTAAACAATGTATTTATATATGATGTGTTCTTGTGGTTGTGTTAGGAGGCAATGCGGCTATTTGAAAATGTTTGAGGCATATTAATGCTAGTGAAGTTTTATAATAAGATGTGTTACAGAGCACTTTTAATATGCATGTCCAAACGTAGCTAGATGAATGTAATTATCCCAATGTTCTAAGATACAAGTTCTAATTCAATACTATGTCTAGAGGAAATGCAATTTTCTTTGATAAAATGTCATGGTTCTGGTCTTAAAACATATGCAGACTAAAATTTCAAAACTTTTTCGATTAATAAGCCTGAAGGACATAATAAGTTCACGTGGGTTTTTTTCGTTGTTGGGTTTGTTTACTACACTAAATCTATTTTCAGTTTTTTTTTTTCTTCTAATTTCATTTTAGTTTATGATATTTTTGAAATGCAACAACATAACCATCAAATCCAAGTTCTGTATACAGAATTTAAGAGATAATTTGATATGGTTTGTGAGGGAGGAAAAAAGTTATAGTTTGATATGCAACTCATTGAAAACTATTTTTATGGGTTGTTAATAATTTATTGAGACAATTTATTAAACGGAAAATCATATTCTGGGTTGTTGTTAGAGAGGACCCTAATTATTAATCATGACTCACTCATGACTAGTATGAGAGCATGTGTATTGGAGACTTCAAAAATGGGTGTCTAAAGAGAGAGAGAAGAGAGAGAGAGTTGAATAGAGTATTTTATTGGAGACATTTTAATTTGAGTGTCTAAAGAGAAAGAGAGAAGAGAGAGACATTTTAATCTTCCTCCAATCAAAAACCGCCACGTCGACATGTCTAAACCCCAAAATTATATCTTATATTAGACTCTTTTTTACAGATTTAGATCTCTTATTTTAAAGTTTATTAATATAATAATCTAATTAGATCTGTAAATGTCTTCAATGCACTTGCTATGAGAGTCTAAACATCTGAAATACAGTTCAGTATTTATTTTCCCAATTAGTTACGGGATTAAGTCACAAAAACACAGAGAACCAAATACACGCGCCAATAAAACCGCGTGGATCTGGGGACATGGCAGAAAAAAAAGAAGATATTTACTAGATAAAAATGCCACGTGTACGAACAAATCAAAAAGAGCAGGCTTTGTTGAGCTGTCTATAAAAGCCAGAGATGCACCGCCTCAAGCTTCTCCATCAATTGAACCATCTTCTCCAAAAACTTATACCATTTCTCTTTCTCTCGCTCAAACGAAAGCTTTCTTAATCCACGATGGCCATAACCGCTACTAAAAAGGACAGCGTTTCGCTGAACGCCGATAAGATTTCATACGATCTGGTGGAAACGGATGTTGAGATCATCACTTCCGGTCGCTTTCGGATTCCGGCACACTCCGGCATCCTGGTACGATTTTCTTTTGCATCTAAATCTTCTTTCACGATCGAACTCTTATTTTGCTTTTCCGGGTGTTAATTTTATTGGTTTTGTTTGAAATTGAGAAAATGCAGGCTTCTGCTTCACCGGTACTTACGAACATCATCGAGAAGCCGAGGAAAAGCCACGGCGGATCATCCAAGAGAGTTATTAAGATTCTCGGCGTTCCATGCGACGCCGTTTCAGTCTTCGTCAGATTCCTCTATTCTCCCAGGTTCGTCATCAATTCGAAAATCACTCCGCGGTTTATTAAATCAAATTCGACTTTCCCGCACACAACCAGATTACGATTGATTGATATAGACTTTGACTTCATATACGAAACGTGTGAAACACGAGGAAGGCGATACTATTAAGCATTAAATTTTGAAATAATCAACTAGTTCTGCGAAATGACTAAAGTGACCTGACGTGCCTTTGTCTTTAGTCTGACGGAGAAGGAGATGGAGAAATACGGAATCCATCTACTGGCTCTATCACACGTGTACATGGTGGCTCAGTTAAAGCAACGGTGCACGAAAGGCGTCGGCGAGAGAGTGACGGCCGAGAACGTCGTCGATGTTCTCCAGCTGGCTCGCCTCTGCGACGCACCTGACCTCTGTCTCAAGTGTATGCGTTTGATTCACTCCAAGTTCAAGACCGTTGAGCAGACCGAAGGATGGAAGTTTCTTCAAGAACACGATCCTTTCCTCGAACTCGACATTCTCCAATTCATCGACGAGGCTGAATCGGTAACCAATTTTTTTAACTCGAGCCTTTTTCTCTTTTCAATCTCTCTGTTTGGTTCTTCAAAAGCTCTGTTTTCGTTGTTTGATCACCGAACTGAAATAAGTCAACTGATCGTAGTTGGGTGATTTCTTGCAGAGAAAGAAAAGAAGACGGAGACACAGACGAGAACAGAATCTGTATATGCAACTGAGTGAAGCCATGGAATGTATCGAACACATATGCACCCAAGGCTGTACATTGGTCGGACCATCGTCCAACTTAGACAACAACAAGTCAACATCCGGAGGAAAACCCGGTCCGTGCAGTGCGTTCTCGACTTGTTACGGACTCCAACTTCTGATTCGTCATTTTGCAGTCTGCAAGAAACGAGTCGATGGCAAGGGTTGTCTTCGTTGCAAGAGAATGATTCAACTCCTTAGACTCCATTCTTCCATCTGCGACCAATCTGAATCTTGCCGTGTCCCACTTTGCAGGTAAAAAAACCGACACTTTGAGAATCAGCAGAACACGTTTTTTTATTTATTTATCTTTCTAACGATAAATGTTTTCACATTTCGCTAGTCATTCTCGTTTGATTTTTCACTTTCGGCGCCAATAATAATAATATGTTTGTGGTGGTGACCTACTTATTAGATGATGAGTCGTGATCATACGGCTGGAAATAATTTGTTTTCTTAGAAGATATTTTAGAAATTCGAATCTAATTTCGTTGTCACTTTTTGATTTTTTTTTTTTGTTTTTGTGATTGGAGTAGGCAATTTAAGAACAGAGGAGAAAAGGACAAGAAAATGGTTGAGGATACGAAGTGGAAGGTTCTGGTGAGAAGAGTTGCGTCTGCGAAAGCCATGTCTTCGTTGTCTCAATCAAAGAAGAAGAAAAGTGAAGTGTTATTAAAAGAAGAAGCAGAAGATTTCATCAGAATCCGGAAGAAGTTAATGTAATGATTAAAATTTGATTTTTTTTTTCTTCTGTTTCTTTGTAGCCGTTATTAGAGTCAGGAGTTTTATATGTTTGTAATTTGTCTCTCAGACCGGTTGATTGGGTTAAATTTGTCGATGAGTAACCCTTTTAATCTGTCGTTTGCTTGGTCGTGTTTAAATGTATTTACTTATGTATTTTTGTTCGTTCATAAGTAAAGTTTTCATAATCATCTTTTAAAATTGAAATTTGTTTAGAACACGATTAGAGTTGCAAGAACTCTCGTTCTCATCCAATCTCGACCTCTTTTTGTTTCTTGAATTTAAAATGGGACTAAAATGAGATAAATAATTTTATTCTCAACTATAAATAATTTTATTCTCAGGTTTTCGTTTATGATCTTTTTCCCGAAAAGTCTTGTCCCAAACTCCTGTTTGTCCACTTCCACAATATGAAAATTCCATGTGTTTCCAGTATAAGATTCTTAACATATAATTTAGAGGTCAATCCCGGTTTGGACTATACAATTCCAATTTCTCAATATAGATTAGATGTATCACAAAAATCATTTTTTTTTGTCGCTGGTTGGTCTGCAAAATTATATGACCAAACCTGATTGCCTAAGAATCCTGAAAGATCTAGATTATTTTTGACTTTTGAGGTAGTTTTTTTAATTTAAAATTCAAGATGGAGCTTTCCAATCAATCACAATAATGTAAGTTGTAAGTTGTAACTATGATTAAAGGGAAATTTGGAAGGAATGAAAAGAAATAGAAATTCAATATAGTCGGAGATCAAAATTGACCAACCGGTCTTAGTCATTGGTATAGTGGAAGTTGATCATAATTGAGGAGGTTTCAAAAGCAAACATGTGCTATTTTGTTACAACAGATATTTTATTTATACATTCTTGGCGTGGAAAAAGGTAAGACGCGTGGGAAACAGACTAACCACGCAATGTGGTTTCGTGTCTGATGTCTCACATCTCAGTTCATACTCGTTAACTACCATATGAATGCAATTAATTTATATAACAAAAGAAAAAAAAAAGAATTACAAGAATTTAAGAATATCTTCTTTATAAGAAAAGAATTTTGCTAAAAGAAAGTTAAGAAAAATCGAGCGAGTTACAAATCTTTCACTAAATTTTCCTTTCAATTTAATGGTAATTGATAGTTTAGTGGAATATAGAACAATACCAAGACGAAGATATACCACTTGACAATCCGTCAAGTATTCGAATAGTGGAGCTATGCAGCCACCAATGTTTTCATACTTGACTACGTACAAGTCTACAATGATGATGATTCTTATCACGAAAATAGAAGTGAATAAAAAGATTCCACCACATGAATGAAAGATAACACTAAACAACAGCGGAAAATATAACTTCACCGAAGAGCGGAGATAATCTATAGAAGTTCACTTGTAAATATTTGGGATACGATCCGATCCCATCCGATAAATGAATATATACAAAGCATTGTGCATGATGGTTTCTTGGTACATAAGCATTCCATCCGATTAAAAGCTTTCATCATTATGGCGACAAATCAAAGAAAATTACCGAACCTTACGTTCATTTAGCAAAATTAAGGAATATGCATCATCCGGATTGCGTATTAAGGTGCTACACAGTGCCAACCCAATGTAGTGGACTGCCTAAAGCACCAAAAAAATTTGTTGCCCATATATATTAAAAATAATCACAAATTTACAATTCTGAGATTCGAACTTAGCACAATAGGAGGAGACTTGTGAGCTACCTAAACCGCTATACTACAAGTTTACTTTGTGTAAATGCTGCCCCTAAATATTATATATAAAATTTGCCGCCTAAATCTGGAACTTTACCCGCTTTAGCCCAGAACAAGCCCTTACAAGACCAAATACGGATAAGGGTTTTAGTTTGTTGTCATGTTAGGTTTAATAAATCTACCTATTAACACCAAAAGTTGCGAGCATGATTCAAAACTACAATGGGAGTTTAGCCGTTATTCATTATGCTTTCCATGGTTTTATATTATGGATACTAGAGAATGTCGATAAAATTTTCATATAATTTCTTACATATAGGCATCAACAAAACCGGCGAGATCATTTTATCTCCCAAATTGTTGCCACACAATCTTGAGCCTTTCTATATTTTCTGTTGTGATTTGACAAGCTACGATATCAGAATATTTTAGCTTCAAGGGATTACGGATGGTGAAGAGTTAAGGGGTCGTTATTTTATAGAATAAGTGATTTACTTATTCCGTTTCACAATTGAAATATAAGATCACAAATTAAATTACATACAGTATATGTTAAAGAAAAATACAGTACACAAAACTTGAACATATGTACGTTCCTTTAGCTATAGGCGCGTCCTATGAGAGTTGCTCTTTAAAACACACGAAACTTAAATTGTGATACGTTTCTTATTGACTTTACTAAACTCACATTTCTATTTCTACTCGTATAAATTTAAGTTCTCCTCCTATTCCTAAACCATCCAATTAAGCATCTAACCTCGAGCTAAAAACAAAAAAAGGAGAGAAGAACAAGAAATAGAGATGAAGATCAAATATAACGCCATTGCTTCTTTGATCCTAGTTATAGATTCTCAATGCTAGTTTTCTTTTATTTTACAGCTTTTCATTTTATTTTTTTGACGATGCAGGTAAATTTAGGTTAGCCATATTGCTCATTGTTGAGAGTGTTTTTTTGATGGAAAGTCGTAGGAGCTGTATGAAGTTTCGGTCTGAAAATGTCAATTTGGCCAAGCGTAACATAACGACTTATGCTTGGGGGAAAAAAGCATTAAGATTCTAATAAGATCGTTAAAAGATATGAAAGATGAAACTTTTGAGAAGGGCCAATATATATTCTCAATGCTAGTTATATATTCTCAATGCTAGTTTTCTTTTTTTTTACAGCTTTTCATTTTATTTTTTTTGACGATGCATGTAAATTTAGATTAGCCATATCGCTCATTGTTGAGAGTATTTGTCTGATGGAAAGTCGTAGCAGCTGTATGAAGTTTCGGTCTGAGAATGTCAATTTGGCCAAGCGTAACGTAACGACTTATGCTTGGGAAAAAAAGGCATTCGAGATTCTGATAAGATCGATAAAGGATATGAAAGATGAAACTTTCGAGAAGGGCTAGTATAGTATTAAGGGATTTCCACTGGCGTTGCAGTTATGGTTTCTAGCTTCTGTGCCAAAGGTAGAAGCAAGTTTTGCTATGTTGGACAGCTCTTATCGGGGTCTCTTTCTCTGTGAAAAGTATTCAAGGACAGAGTTACCTACTTACTCCAGAATTGCAGAGACGGAAAGGAATTCACCCGAAGTAGCTTGTATTCTATCAAGTGTCATTGACTTATCAGCTTTGGTCAATGAATACCGTGATGAACTTGATTCACTGAGGAAGCTCGTTTGTGAAGGTTACATATTGACAAGGTCTGATTGGAATTCCAATTTCATCAATTTTCAAAAAGCCAAGGATGTTCTTGATCACCAAAACCTCAGATTCCGTCCCACTGAAGATGGAATTGCTAGGTTTTGTACCACTGACCCGAAGTTTCAACAGATGAAGGATGAAAATACTGTATTTTGATAAATTTTCTCAATGTACATACTCTGTGTAAATCTAACAAAAACTCTTTACAATTTTAACAAATCTCTCAATTTTTAAAATCAAGTAACTCTATATAAATTCATCTCCTAATAATCTCCTCCTAAATCTATTTTCAGTTTTGTTTTTCCTTCTAATTTCATTTTAATTTATGATATTTTTTTAAATGCCATAACCATCAAATTCAAGTTCTGTATAAAGACTCATCTGTTCTTAAATGGCCCATTCAACATCTTTAAATAAGCGTCCCTTGTCAAGTCTTTCATTTTGTTTTGAAAACTGTAGTCCCTAATGAGTCCTGCGTTTACCATTGAAAATCGGTTTTATTGTAATGCTTTCTTATGTAAAAGCACCGCATATTTTCTTATAAAAATATGTCTTTATTGGTATAAGTTTTGTCCATGCCCGAATATCTAGTGAGCGATTCTTTCAGATGGTAATTGTAATGTTTATGTCTCTTTAGGTGAGTGACACTTGAAGGTATCTAAATGCTTGAAATCAGTAAAACTTTGAAGTTCAATTCAAAGAGAAAAGTTTCACGATTTAGCCAAGTTTTGAGAAACAATCTAATTAGTGTCGTATTTGATCTGATCCAAATGGATCCCCCTGTCCAATAAGACTGGTACCGTATATTGTGATCATTAAAATTTGATTAATATCTTTTTTTCTTTTCTTTGTAGATCCATTATATAATGAGCTATTGTTAGAAGCCATTATATAATGAGCTATTGTTAGAAGCCATTATTAGAGTCAGAAGTCTTATTTGTTTGTAATTAATTTGTCTCTCAGACCGGTTGATTGGGTTAAATTTGTCGACGAGTAACCCTTTTAATCTGTCTTTTGCTTGGTCGTATTTAAATGTATTTACTTATGTGTTTTTGTTCGTTCATAAGTAAAGTTTTCATAATCATCTTTTAGAACTGGAATTTATTTAGAACACATTTTTAGTTGCAAGAACTCTCGTTCTCATCCTGTCTCAAGCTCTTTTTCGTTTCGTCACGAATTTAAAAGTAAATAAAATGAGCTAAATAGTTTTATTCTCAAGTTCTCTATTATGAATTATGATGATGATCTCATTCTGGAAAAGTCTCTGTGTTTCCAATATAAGATTCTTGACATAGTTTTTTTTTTTAAAGAGGTTTGATTCTTGACATAGTTACATCTCAATTCATACTCCGAATGCAATTAACACTAAGAGGAGCTGATAAAAAGCTTTCATGATCATGGCTAATTTGGAAACATTGGAGCTGCTTGTTGCAAAACGTTCTCGACTATAGATGCGAATGGTTGCCCCCAGATGTTTCTCCTGAATCCGTTCTTCTCTCATCTCCTCGAGGATAGTTGTGGGCGCATTGGAGGATAGTCCTCCCACGCGCAATTAAAGACGAGAATGAAGTTTCTAAATGTTTTAGGCTTAGGTATTGTTAGCTTTGAAGTCTTTTAAGAATATCAGATCTCTCGTGTCTTGTGGGGTGATTCTAGAGTTTTGTTATTGTTCGAGGCAATAAAATGAGATATTTATAGCACAAGTTAGTGAAAGTTCTTCCTTATTTGTTATCTTACTTTCAACCATGATATGCAATGCAAAGGGAAAAACAGAGTAAGCTAGTCTGAATATATTAATATACATTAGTCACCAACGTCAAACAAACACGAGCAAATCATTTAAAAAATCCTTGAAGCTACATAAACTCGATCATCTTGAAACTGAAATCAGAGGAATTTGCTCTGTTTCATAGAGAGAGGACGGATATGATCCAAGAGCGATGAACAATCCCTAATAGATTCAAGATCATAACTAAATATGCTCTAAGGTTGCTACAATAGAAGGACTAGCGATTCATAACGAACTAGAATGTCAAGAATCAATGCAATTAAACTTGGGAGTTTGAACAACCACCCTACTGAAGCAATTGAAGAAGGGACAAAAACTCTTGATTCTAGAAATAAAACTCGGGATCAGTCAGTGTCATCCGCATCAACCGAAAGTAAAACCGACCGCGAATCACTACATGGATGGTGATGAGACTTTAGCCTAAGAAATCATCAAAGATTCCAAGAGAACGCCATTTGATTCGGAGTACAGAAGGAGCGAGTCTCTCATTGGATAACACTTAGCTCTAGAATTAAACTGGTTCAACTAATCTTAGTTGCTCTGAAGGCACAACATATTAGAGAAAAAACTAACTGATCGTAGCAGGAGTGTGATAAGTGAAGCATGACAAGTACACACAATGGTAGTTTTATACAATCACAAAATACTGTATGCTTTTATAATCTAAAGCTTATGGTTTCGATAAAGATATGAAGAAACCATACTGGCACAACGCTATAAAGAGAAAAACACAAACTTTGGAATATCCGATTAAAAATAGTGGAAGTTATCACAAATAACACACTGCACTTGTTTGCGAATTGCGCAAATTTTATTAGAATCAGACGAAATATGTGGAACAAACAAAACGATGAACACAGACAAATGACAATGCAATGTTATAGATTCTCAAAGCTATTCGAAGAAATTTGGAATCTTTTTGTTCTAAATCAATGAAATGATGTTCATCATTTGATGCCCCTCATCATTCAGAAGACTGGAAAAGCAAAAAGCAAAAACACAAAACAAAAATCTTTTAGATTCCTCACCGAAATAGCAAAAGGGGGATCGAGCAGCAAGCAATCTTTCTACGATTTTCGTCCCATAAGCTTCCTGAGTTTCCTGTACTTGTGCTTGTTCATCTTCTTCTTCCTCTTCTTCTTCACACTATCAGCGTAAATGACGATCTCGCTCGCATCTTTCTCCTCCAGCGACGCTGTTTCAGCTAGATCGGGACACTGAACCATGCTCGAGTTCATAAAGTACCCCATGGGGAAACTAGGATAAAACCGCGTAGATTGATCGGATTCATTCCCGGAGATCGTAATCACGGGATTAGCAAGAGAAGCTGGATCCGATCTCTCGAAAACAGATTCGATGTAGGACTTCTTCTGGTAAGTGATGAGAGGAGGAGTAAGCCTCTGGATTGGAATGAAGCAAGACTTGCTCCTGAAGAATCTATTCATTAGATTCGCCATTGCAAATTAAAAAACCCTACAAAACCAAAAGCTCTTCAGAATGACGGACGACGACGACGGCTATTCCGGTCAGGGGGGTTTTCAGTTTTGGGCCTTTGACGTCAAACGACATAGTTTTGATACATACCAAAACGTCATCGTTTTTCAGTTATAGGGAGGTATGATAAATGGAAAACAAAAAAGTGCCCACACGCAGGATCGAACTACGGACCTTCAGTTTACAAGACTGACGCTCTACCACTGAGCTATACGGGCAACTTGTAAATCTCTGAAGACTGTTTTATTATAATATTTTGTTTAGATGCACAAAGGGTTGAGTGGAAAATGTCCATGACCGTGTCCGTAATAATAACAAAACCACGTATTTCCTGGCAATTCTACCTCTTCTAGTTTCAGCCACTGAGGAAGAAAATGAATGCAGTGGTTCCAATGGAGGAGGATCTACTCCGGAGAAGGCAACGACTCTTAAATACAAGATCAGAGCTTTCTTCTCCATCTTAGTCTCGGGAGTATTTGGAGTTTGTTTACCTATCTTTGGCCTCAAGTCAGAAAGCAATTTCTTCATGTTTGTGAAGGCATTCGCCGCCCGGTGTAATCTTGGCCACCGGTTTCGTCCACATTATTCCCGATGCCACTAAGAGCCTCACAAATCCGTGCATCGGAGAAGAGCCACCACCATGGGGAGATTTTCCGATGATGGGACTCGTTGTCATGGCTGCATGGATCTTGACCATGATGATCGATTGAGTCACATGCTTTTTCTCTTTTGCTTATGGTGTTATAGGTACTAGGTAATGAAAATAACATTAATCCATTTTTATCTCTATAAAAATAAGTAAAATATAAGTAAAAATTAAGTAAAACAAAAGCAAAAAAATACACTAGTTTAATAAACATTTTTGTTAAACATATATCTAAAAAGAATTTAATTTTTAATGTATTTTTATAAATTTGAAAAAATATAAATATTAAAATGCAAATTTTCGCTGTTATAAAAAAAACAAAAACTATGATAACAATGAATAATGAAAAAAAAACCATAAACTATGATAACAATGAAAAAATGCGACTAGAGTGTAAGCACAATAAAGCCTCTACTCTTGTCTACAATAACTTTCTATCAATTGTTTGATGGTTTTGGTCTTGGTGGTTGCATCTCTGAGGTGATCCTAATATCTCTTTTTCTTCTTCTCTTATTAATGATTCCTATCAACTGAGTGAGAATTGAATAAACAACTTTGCCATTTTTTTGTTCTTTTGCAGGCAAAGTTTAGAGTTAAGAAAATTTGGGTTATGGTTTTGAAAACTCTTGTCTCTAGCTAATGTGTCCTACGTTTTCCCTTTGATATCGGTTTTATTGTAATTGGAGTCTCGACGATTTCATAAATAAATAACCGCATATTTTTTTTAATAAATATCGTCTTTAATAGTGTATGTTTTTAGCCCAAGCCAGGCTAGCTAGTGAACGATTCTTTCGGAATGGGAATGGTATGTATAGTGCATGTGAATATCTAAATGCTTGAATTAATAAAACTTTGAAGTTCAATTCAAAGAGAAAGGTTTCACGTTTTAGCCAAGTTTGGAGAAACAATCTAACTAATGTCGTGATATTTGATCTGATCCAATTGGATCTCTCTCTCCAATAAGACAGGTATATCCAAAGGCAATATCTGAAGAAACAGAGCAAACCCTAGAAGAGAATTTACATTACACATTAAACCAAACTAAAACCAAACTAAACCCAAAATTATTATAATGAGAACAAACATAACCACATGGAGTTATAAACGGCGAAAAACGGATCCGTTTGCAGAATTGCTCCAAAGAAGCTGAGCATCAATAACAGAGAGATGCTGATCATCAAGCCTCTTCCATGTACTAATCGATTTCACATCTCCCCACTTTCCTTTTCTCTTCTTATTCAAATAAGCAACCACAACTCTCGCTCTCCTCTCCCACCCAGCTTTACCATACGCGTGGTACCCAAATCCACCACCGTAGCATAAGTTTAAACCTTTGAGTTTACCGCAAAAGTCGTTGACATGGTCGTGACCCACAAACACAGATTTCACATCTCCTCTAGCTACCATTGTCGTGAAGAAACCCGAGTTTGTAGAAGCCGAGGATGTACCTTCTTGCCTCACTCCTTTTGTGGCGTTCTTTGAGTCGAAACTCCAAAACTCCGGTAATGGAATGTGGAAGTAAGCTAGCCCTGGAGCCATACCTTGTTGAGGGTTAGGCTTTGCATTGTACTCCCTCTGCGATTATCATCAAAACCAAGACTCAAAACAACAATGTTGAGATCAATGAGAGGAAACACGAGAGATTGTTCACAGTTAATGATACCTGGAGACGTTTTGAAGTGCGGTCGAACCAGAATTGCTGAGAAGTTTTGACCCAGTCATAACGTCCCATGTCAGGAACACTATTGTAATCTCCACTGTCGAGAAAGTAGAGATTAAGAAGGGATTTGTTCTGTAGACTGGAATCAGCAGCTCCATGGATTTGGAGATTGTAATTACCAAACCCATCAATGTAATGAGCAGCCTCGGGAGGATTCACTTGAGATAAAGTGTTGGGAAGCTTCACAATGTGGTTCATGAGTTGTTGTCGTGTTAGAGTAGATTCTTGATCGTGGTTCCCCAAAACAGCAACCCAGGGGATTTTAGACGCAATAGCTGGAGCAAAAGCAGCGTTCAAGGATTTCACAGCGTCCTTAGCTTTAGACCGAACGATGTTATCACCTGGACGATACAAAACCCCAAAGATAATCAATTTGGTATCAATCATCAAAACCCCAAAAATTCAGCGTTTTCAAATAGAAAATTCCCAGTGCAAGGAGTAGTAATCGGATTGGGAACACAAGAGACGGATGAGAAATTAGGAGTTTTCGATTTGGGGGTTTTACCGGTGAAGACGATGAGGTCAGGCTTCTCGGCGGCGATGACTCGGGACAAAAAGGCGGTGGTGTTGACGTCGGAGCAGTGAGCCTTCTGGCTAGGAAGAACATCGAGACACTTTGTAGTCGCGCCGTTAGCGTAGTGCATATCGGCCACTTGCAGTATCTTGAACTCGCCGTCCACACCGAACCTCAGTTGCCGACGATGTGCCGATGCCGGAATCGGAGCTAAACAGAGGCATAGCAGAGACGCGGAGAAAAGAAAGAAGTCGAACAAGCTGCTTCTTCTTCGGTTGCCCGCCATTGCTATGGAACCAAGAAAGACGATAAAGTGGGTTTGATTTGTAGTCTCGGCGTGGAAATGTAAGCAAGTGTGTAGGAAGAAGAAGCCAAGGGAAGGGAAGGGACCATGAAAATCCGTGTGGAAATGTGTAAGCAAGTGTGTAGGAAGAAGCCAAAGAAAAGGAAGAGTTTTTAAATTTTGTTTATTTTCTCAATTTTTTTTGTATTTTCATCATCTACAATCATGCATCAGTCACTGACATATGGTCCCTTCAACATTGAACACACAACTACCAAGTACCAACCAAAATACATGTAGCAATCTACTCATTACATTCACAGATTAATTGCTTGGATATGTCGAATTTGATAAAGGTAAAAATCCCCTAAAAATAATTGGTTATTCGTGGTAAACAAATATATAGGTGCAAAATCATTTTTATCATTTGGCCTGGCATATCTCCGATTGTTTTCTTTTTTAAAACTATGCTAAATCAGTATTCTAATTGGACAACAATTTCCATATGATTCTGTTTTCCACGATTCTTCCAATTCGCAGCGCTATAAAGATTTAAGGGTACGTTTTGGAAATCAATCAATATATCAGAGACTGACGTAAATCAAAGGGGTTGACGTTGATGTGAGTTCGATAAATCAATGTCTAACGAATTATAGCCTATCTTTATGATTGTAAGATATATGTTGCTGACTTGTTGTTTCCTCTAATACATGTAGTTTCTTTCTGTCGTATTTCAGCAAACCTAACAAGAAGATACTTTTTAAACGAAAAGTGTAAATGTGTAATCTCTAATTTATATTACGATGTATTACAGGAAACGATGTATTACGATGTTTGATCCACATAAGAAAAGATCTTTTATTACAAAATAAAAAGTCGTTAACTTTAGGATAATTAATGCTACCGTACGTTCAACGACAGAAAAACATACGTAAGTAGTGATTAAAACATCGAATATAATAAATATATATATATATATATAAAATAAGATTAAAAATGAAATCAGTCGAACCAGGGATGCTTATTCCCCATTGAGCTCACCAACGTTGAGCAGAGCTATTATAAAATGCATAATATAATAAGATTAAAAACGAGATCGGTCGGACCAGGAATGCTTATTCCCTCATTTTGCTTCATCAATGGAGTCGAGGACCTCAACGTGATTTAACCCGCGGGACAATAGCTTCCATCATCATCAGTCTCATCGAGATAAATCCAAGATCAAGAACACAAGCTTTTGGGAAAGATTTTAGTTGCAAGAAACATAGTTCATGTATTATCATATCAAGCTATATATATTGTAATATAGATAGATACACAGAGACTTGTATAGATATGTGTGTGTGAGCGAGTTAAAGAGAGGTTCTGTGTCGTTGTTTTGAGAAGCAAAGCCGTGTTATATTCCCGCATGCGAAGTTTCTTTATCGCAGGAAATGGGTGTGGAAATAAAGGTAACCTTTTTAAAGTTGTGTTTGGCCTTTTTTAAACAATAATATGCTGTTTTCTTCATTTTACCCCAAGTATTTTTTACGCAATGTACAGCCTTTACCACTATTCGTTCACTCACTCCACCATATTTTGCAAGATTGATGATAGTCAATATTTTATCTATAATTAGATTCCTTCTAATATTTTTTTTTTACCGTCGTTCTCCACATGTTTCGTGACATGACACGATCAATAATCAATATAAATGATTTCAAGCTTCCTGTTTTTGGGGTTAGACACCGTATATTAATTGTAATGACACAGTTACTGAAATGTAATGACACACTGTTTGCACATAAGTTCCCATTTTTTATACACACGTGTGTGAAAAAATGGGCCCAATAATTCAGTATGAATGGGCTTTTAAAGTGACTGTGTCAGTCCTACGCAGCGCCTTGGTAACCTGGACTTTTCTTTGTCTCTCTCTCTGGTCATTTTAATTTTGACAGATTTTCGTAGAGAGAATAATGTTACAGTTCCCGACGTTGATGCGCCAGTTTCCGTCGTCGACGAATACAATCCCGGCATCGTTTTTGCTTCCATTACAGTGGCCCCAGCCGCAGAATGAAGAGATTCTTCTTGCCATGGAAGAAGCTGAATTCGAAGAAAAGGTAGCTTTACTTTTGAGCGAGAATCCTGATTGATAACTTCTGGGTTTTGAAATCGAGGTCCGTTCAAGCCCTGAAGGATTTGGACCGAATGGGTTTCGTTTCCTGTGATGAATTTTTGTGTGAGATTTAGCTGGGTTTAGAAATTAGAAGTGGTCTCTACTTAATTTGGTGATAACCGGAGAATAAATGATCAATCTTTGTCTTTGATTTCAATATTGATGAAGGGAGGTTTTGTTGGTAACTAAGCGAGTTTGTCTAGAATCTGGCTTTAGGCAGAGATCATTGTGAGTTTGAGTCTATAGTACATGGAAAGGTCTTTCAAAGTTTTTTGAATCACGTAGAAAGAGAAAGGAAAGAAGCAAAGAGGAAAATTTGATGTTTCAGTTGCTGGTTTGGAATCTGAAGAGTGAACTTTGGATAAGAAATATGTTTCGTAAACATTACTTACTAGAAGATCTATCAAGCTTGGAGTGTAAGGCTTGATAAGATTAACCTTTGTCTCCTTGTCATGTGAGGCTTTGGTGTTTCCTTCAATTGTATGTAACAAATATTAGATAGACGTGGAAGATGAAAAGGGGGAGGGATCAAATAAGACTAGATTTCCATTACAATGTTGTTCTTATGAATGGTAAGATGACAATCTTGGTTGTCTTGGTTTGGTGCAGTGCAACGAGATCAGAAATATGAGTCCTAGCTTACCGGTAATTGGAAAACCAGTCGTTGACAACCATCAAGAAGAAGAGGATAATGAAGCAGAGGATGATGATGCAGACAATGCAGAGGAATCGGATGGCGAAGAGTTCGAGCAAGAAACCGGGTAGAGAATCAACACAACATAAAACGCTTATTGATGGAATTAGCACGACTGTGAGGATACTTATCTAAATCTTCTTGTGCCAAAACGACTTTGATTCTGACTTTGTAAGCTAGTTTTTCTTTTGTTAGGAACAAGTTGAAACGTTTCACTTTTGGCCTCAGAAAAGATGCAGAGTGGTTCTACTATGTTTGTGTTATGAAATGAAATTTTTATTCTCCGGTTATCATCAAATGTTTCGTGATGTCGTAATATAGTCTTCCAACTGGATTCAGAAAGGAAATTTTGTAGCTTTTCTGCACAATGGACTTTTGAAAAATCTAAATGAATTGTAGTATTTTGAGTGTAGCTCATTCATTCTTTTTCCATGAATAGTGAAGTCGTGTGAGTGTGCGTGGGCATAGGTAGGCAACTAAAAACAACCGAGTCTTGATTTCTAAGAGCATCATCAATGGTGTAGATATCAATTAGCAGCAACGTTCTTATCTCCACGTACCAAATCTTCCTTCTCTCGCCACACCGCATGAACCTCGTCGGTACGAAACCGCTGCGTAAAAGTGGAGTCTTGGATCGGCGTTTGAATACCGTTAACAAACGCGAGCAGACCCGTGTAAGCGATCATGGCCCCATTATCGATGCAGTAGCGGTCATCCGTAGCAAACAGCTTACCATCACGCTCAGAGCACATCGTCGTCATCATGTCCTGCAAACGCTCGTTACACCCGACACCGCCAACAATCAAAACGTCTCTCTTGTCACAATGCGCCATCGCTCTTTCCGTGATCTCAACCAGCATCGCAAACACCGTCTCCTGCAAGATCCAACAATCATCTTAAAAAGTCCAAATTTTTGCAATTCATGTGGCAAAGCCTTACTTGAAGTGAATAGCACAAGTCTGCTGGTGTGCACTCGTTATTCTTGAGCTTCTCCTCCGCGGTAGTTTCGATATAACTCAAGATTCCGCTGAAAGATACATCCATACCTTTAACAGCATACGGAAGATCGATAAAGTTTTCTCCTTTCTTCGCAAGCTCGTAAAGGAAAAAAAAAAACCAAAAAACCGAGTTACAACATGGTTCTTGAATCTAGATAGATCCAAACTTCACTTTACTTTCATATGAAATTCACCTGCTCGATGTTAAAACCGGGGCTTGGATCATTAGAAAGCTTCAAGACTCTAGCGAACCGATCCAAGCAATTACCAACGGCAATATCAATAGTCTCGCCGAATATCCGGTACCTACCTTCACTATAAGCAATCACCTGAGTGTTCCCACCACTCACATACAGAACAACGGGATCATCAGCTCCGGTAACAACTCTCCCCATCTCAATGTGAGCCACGCAGTGGTTCACAGCGACGATCGGCTTCTTCCATAGCTGTGACAACATCCTAACGACAATGGCCGAGACCTGCAACGGCGCTCCCATCCCGGGGCCTCTCGTGTAGCAGATGCAGTCGATTTCTTCAGGGGTTATTTGGGAAGTCTCGAGAGCTGATTTGACTAACGGAAGAACGTGGTCGAGATGGTTATGTGCAGTCTCTCTTGGAAGGAAACCGTGACCAGGCGGTGTTATGTATGTATGACGAGGATTCGACAAGATTGTACCGTCTAATGTCACAATCCCAACACCAATCTTGTTGGCTGAACCCTCGAAGCCAATGGCTATCTGTGCTTCAGCGCGGCGACCTTGTCTATCACGTGCAGCAGGTAGCTTAGCGCCAAGACTGAAATCATGTGAATCCCAAAAAATGATCAGAAGGAGAAAAACCACAGAACACTCCTCAAATAAACCCATAATTTTCTGACCCTCAAAAGTAGAATACAATAGCCTCACAGATCAAAGATACAAAAACAAAAGTTTAAATCCAAGAAATTAAAAGCGAAGACAGGACCTTTCTCAAGGGGATAATACAATTTCAGCGAGAGATCAGCATATAATACACTTTCCACAAACAGAGACTCAAAGATCAGACTTTCTTTCAGACTTTCTTTGGTTTTGTTTCTGGACTTTAGATTGTTGCAGCAAGCTTTGTGGTAGCGGACTTAGGAAAAGATGATCCATCAACGGCGAACATACAGGATCATCTTTTGGCATTTTCTGTGCCACCGGAGCAATCACAACCGTTAGAAGCAGCAAAATCATCGCAACTTTCTTAATTAGTGTTAGTGGTACCCATGATTTGTTGTCTTTTCTTATTACTGTTTCACTTTCTTTCCGTATCTGACTTCTCAAAAGTATCGTTACATATGTAGATTCGTCTTCGAGGGTATGTTGCTGACACTTGATAATTATTAACCAAGAATATAGTTATATACTTGTGTCCCTTGTTTATGCTATATACGTACTTATGGTTGAGCAAAACTTACGAATTTCTTCTATCCCTGTTGAAGGTTTCTCGTATTCGATTTGGTTTTTATTTTGTATTAAAGTCCTCGTATTTGATTTTTTTTTTCCGAGAATAAATATTTTATACTACGACATGATCCCAAAAAAAAAAAATTACTATATCAAAATGCTTGAGAGCATAAATTGAAATTTCGTGCGGAGCATTAATTAGTGTGGGAGACGTGAGAGCCACATTACATCCTATCAGATTAACCTACGAAATAATCGGTCCATACTTTTTAACCAACACAAACTTATTGGTATATTTGATATGAAGACTACCAGAAGAAATTTCTAAGAATACTCGATCATAAACAATAATGGATGTCAATTAATCGAATAATTATACAGTAATTCAAAGACAAACGGGTCCATATGAAGTAAAAAAAAACGTACTTATTTTGAATTCTCATATTTCAAATAAGAAAAGGAGCAAAGAAGAAAAATAATCACATATAAGCTGGTCAGTCCAAAGTTTAATGAATTAAAGTTGAAATTAAAACATAACGAAGATTAGACTTGCAACTAAACCAAAAACAGCCATTAATGCAGCGACCTTGTTCGCTCTTCCTCCATTGCCCTCACTTGTGCTAATGCCTTTGACTTTGCTCCTACTGTGGCTACTGCTGCTGCTGCTTCCTTCTTCCTTCTTTTCTTATCTCCTCCTTTAACACACAAAAACCAAAACCAAAATGTATAAGACCATTCTTGTTTGAAATTGTACTATGATCTCAAAACTCTATGGCTTTACAAATCTCACCGATATATATTTTGGTAATAAGTGTTTTTTTATAACTTTTTTATTTTATTTTGGTAATTCGTGACGTTGTTGGTTTAGCTCACATTTTTAGTTTTCATTACATGCGTAATCGTCAAGTTGCAATTTTTCTAACGTAATTTTAGTAGTATAACAAAAACAATAGTAATGAACTAATGATAACATGCATACTCAGTCTCAAGATGGTAACTTATGCATACGTACCTTTGCTAGAACCGTCGCACGAGTATTTGTCAAAAACGCCACATTTGGTTGTGATTCCTGCGGAGTAAGGTCCCGTGGTGATGTTCACAATACCCTGGTTCGCAATGTAATTATCGCAAAGGCAAGTGACTTGCGTTGTGGTCGCGAATTTGAGATCGTTGCAGCAATCGCCCGTTGGCGAAACACTTTTCGTGGAGGTCAGGCATCACCGTGGGTCCGTGGCACATATAGGATCCATCTTTGGAAACATCGGTGACTGTGGCTCAGCTAAACACGGAGCAGTCGCTATCGCTAGATATAAAACGACTGCAACCGCTGAAAAACAAAATCTCTTTCATTATCCCCTTGTTTTACAAAGTTGACTAGAAACATGCGATTTTTTCTCTACCTTCCTCGCATTTTATTTGTTTTGAGGGTAAATATTTTATATATGATGTGTTCATGTATATGTGGAAAAATTGAATGTTTAGCGAAGAAATTGCCAAGGACAGAATGTCGGAAATCAATACAAGCTGGACGGTGCTGACAATTCAAAGATATGTTTTTTATTATTATTAATCAAGATCCTTTTGATTATACAACTAATCAGCAATTTTTATTAGCATTAAAGTTATATAAGTTATACTGTAATTTGAGATGGATCGACAGTTTTATTCTAATGATGTGTAAAGAAAGCCAACTACTAATACAATTTATTTCAATGCGCCTTTGATATGTATTTATAATGAAGTCATAAACCGGCGAAAAACCCACATGAAGTTATTATCGGCGGAAAACTGATCCGTTTGCAGAATTGCTCCAAAGAAGCTGAGCATCAATAACAGAGAGATGCTGATCATCAAGCCTCTTCCATGTTCTAATCGATTTCACCTCTCCCCAGTCTCCTTCTCTCTTCTTACTCAAATCAGCAACCACAACTCTCGCTCTCCTCTCCCACCCAGCTTTACCATACGCGTGGTACCCAAATCCACCACCGTAGCATAAGTTTAAACCTTTGAGTTCACCGCAAAAGTCGTTGACATGGTCGTGACCCACAAACACAGATTTCACATCTCCTCTAGCTACCATTGTCGTGAAGAAACCCGAGTTTGTAGAAGCCGAGGATGTACCTTCTTGCCTCACTCCTTTTGTGGCGTTCTTTGAGTCGAAACTCCAAAACTCCGGTAATGGAATGTGGAAGTAAGCTAGCCCTGGAGCCATACCTTGTTGAGGGTTAGGCTTTGCATTGTACTCCCTCTGCGATTATCATCAAAACCAAGACTCAAAACAACAATGTTGAGATCAATGAGAGGAAACACGAGAGATTGTTCACAGTTAATGATACCTGGAGACGTTTTGAAGTGCGGTCGAACCAGAATTGCTGAGAAGTTTTGACCCAGTCATAACGTCCCATGTCAGGAACACTATTGTAATCTCCACTGTCGAGAAAGTAGAGATTAAGAAGGGATTTGTTCTGTAGACTGGAATCAGCAGCTCCATGGATTTGGAGATTGTAATTACCAAACCCATCAATGTAATGAGCAGCCTCGGGAGGATTCACTTGAGATAAAGTGTTGGGAAGCTTCACAATGTGGTTCATGAGTTGTTGTCGTGTTAGAGTAGATTCTTGATCGTGGTTCCCCAAAACAGCAACCCAGGGGATTTTAGACGCAATAGCTGGAGCAAAAGCAGCGTTCAAGGATTTCACAGCGTCCTTAGCTTTAGACCGAACGATGTTATCACCTGGACGATACAAAACCCCAAAGATAATCAATTTGGTATCAATCATCAAAACCCCAAAAATTCAGCGTTTTCAAATAGAAAATTCCCAGTGCAAGGAGTAGTAATCGGATTGGGAACACAAGAGACGGATGAGAAATTAGGAGTTTTCGATTTGGGGGTTTTACCGGTGAAGACGATGAGGTCAGGCTTCTCGGCGGCGATGACTCGGGACAAAAAGGCGGTGGTGTTGACGTCGGAGCAGTGAGCCTTCTGGCTAGGAAGAACATCGAGACACTTTGTAGTCGCGCCGTTAGCGTAGTGCATATCGGCCACTTGCAGTATCTTGAACTCGCCGTCCACACCGAACCTCAGTTGCCGACGATGTGCCGATGCCGGAATCGGAGCTAAACAGAGGCATAGCAGAGACGCGGAGAAAAGAAAGAAGTCGAACAAGCTACTTCTTCTTCGGTTGCCCGCCATTGCTATGGAACCAAGAAAAGAAAGAAGTCGAACACCGGGTTTTATAGAAATCTCGGTGTGGAAATGTAAGCAAGTCTGTAGGAAGAAGCCAAAGGAAGGGAAAGGACCATGAAAATCCGTGTGGAAATGTAAGGAAAGTGTGTAGCCATTGCTATGGAACCAAGAAAGACGTTAGAGTGGGGTTTTATCGAAGTCTCGGTGTGGAAATGTATGCAAGTCTGTAGGTAGAAGCCAAAGGAAGGGAAAGGACCATGAAAGTCCGTGTGGAAATGTAAGGAAAGTGTGTAGGAAGAAGCCCAAAGGAAGGGAAGGGACCATGAAAAGGAAAGGAAGACTTTTTAAATTTTGTTTATTTTATTAATATTTTGGTATTTTCATAATCTATCATGAGTCACACTGACATATGGTCCCTTCAACTACCCTTGAAAATTTCGGGACGGATATTCGGTTTCTATTCGTACCCGTTTTAAATTTCCCGTCCCGTTTCTGTTCCCGTTAAAAAAAATTCCCATTTACGACCAATTATTTTATTCAAACGGGTACATGAAGGGAATGGGAATGAGATCGGGTACCCGAACTTCCCGAATTTTTTCTCTAATTTTCCCGAAATTTTCTAATTTTTTCGAAATTTCTCGTATTTACCCGAATTTTCCAGAAATAATTACCTGTTTGCGAAGAGATTTTAGGTAAATAAATTTCTCGAACCCATCCCGTTCCTGTCCCGTTCTTATCGGATTCCCTTTTGAAAGTTGTTTTTCAATTTCCAAATTTCCGTTCACGTCCGTTTCCGTAAATTCCAATCACGAAACCCGAAATTTTCAGGGCTATCTTCAACTATCAAGTACCAACCATAAAGGTAAAAATCCCCTACAAATAATTGGTTATTCGTTGTAAACAGTGCAAAATCATTTTTATCATTTCGCCTGGTATATCTCCGATTGTTTTCTTTAAAAAAATATATATATATATGTTAAATCAGTATGCTAATTGGACAACATTTAATAAAAAGTTGTAGTTATAATGATTACATATGCTTCTGTTTTCCACGATTACTCCAATTCGCAGCGCGCTATTAAAGGTAACTTTCGTCTCCATAAAATTTATTGTCTCTATTCTTAATTTGCACCAATTAAGTTTGTGAAAACTGATCCAACCGGTACCTATGCCTCCACCGCTCCAGGAGATTTACGATGAGGTTCATGTCGAAATGCTATCGTAGTGGAATGTTTTGGGAATCAATCAATCGAGATATCAGAGACTGACGTAAATCATCAAAGGGGTTGACGTTGATGTGAGTTCAATAAATCAATGTCTAACGAATTATAGCGTATCTTTATGATTGTAAATATGTTGTTGTTTCCTCTATTACGATCATGTGTTTGATCCACAAATGAAAAGGTCTTTTATTCCAAAATTTAAAATAAGTTGTTTAACTTTAGGATAATTAATGCTACCGTGCGTTCAACGACAGAAAAAACACACGTAAGTAGTGATTAAAACATCGAATACCAACTTTTAATAACATAGAGTTTTTTTCATATATATATATATATATATATATAATAAGATTAAAAACGAAATCGGTCGGACCAGGAATGCTTATTCCCCATTTAGCTTCATCAATGGAGTCGAGGACCTCAACGTGATTTAACCCGAGGGACAATAGCTTCCATCATCATCAATCTCGTCGAGATAAAACCAAGATCAAGAACACAAGCTTCTGGGAAAGATATTAAGCAAGAAACATATAGTTCATGTATTATCATATCAAGGTATATTTATATCATAATATAGATAGATACACATAGACTTGTATAGATATGTGTGTGTGAGTGAGTTAAAGAGAGGTTCTGTGTCGTTGTTTTGAGAAGCAAAGCCGTGTTATATTCCCGCATGCGAAGTTTCTTTATCGCAGGAAATGGGTGTGGAAAAAAAAAGGTATATATAAAGAGTTAACCTTTTTAAAGTTGTGTTTGGCCTTTTTTAAACAATAATATGCTGTTTTCTTCATTTTACCCCAAGTATTTTTTACGCAATGTACAGCCTTTACCACTATTCGTTCACTCGCTCCACCATATTTTGCAAGATTGATGATAGTCAATATTTTATCTATAATTAGATTCCTTTAATATTTTTACTATCGTTATCCACATGCTTCGTGACATGACACGGTCAGTATAAAATACAAATGATTTCAAGCTTTTTTTTTTGTTGGGGTAGACCGTAGACACTAGACATAACATATTCGATCGTGAATTTAAGAAAATTATTATATTAGATGAATTAAATTTGTCAGAAGGTGCTTCATTCTTTTTTGGTTGGTTATGAAGTTTTAGGTCGAAGATAAGATGCATATTTTTGTTTTGCTAAAAAATTAGTTTCGAAAATTATGTCATGCGCGTAAGGTGGGAGTGGCCCAATGGGCCTTCGCGTAAAAAAACATTATTCTACAGCATCTAAAGCAGGGCCCCACGAGATCTAAGATCTAGGGGGCGATTGGTAAATAGACTGTAGAGGCTGTGGAGGCTTTAATTAGTTTTAAAGTTTTAAAAGTCACTTTTTTTTCCAATCAGACTTTTATCCTTCCTACAGTCATAAAAGCTTTCTTAAAAATCTCACAGCCAAAATAACTGTTTTTACTCTTATTTTCGTTTGTTTTTTTCAAAGCCAATAAAAATGACTTTTATTTTTTTTAAAGTTACAGTCATTATTTAAAAGTCAAATTTTTAACAGTTAATTTTAATTTTTTAAAGCCACAGTCACAGCCTCATCCAATCACCCCCCTAAATGTTTTAATATCTTATTATATAAAGTTGGATGCGTCAAAGTTAGTTTTTAACATGATCGTGACACGTATCAAGTTAATCGATTAGATTTTGACACGTGTTAAAAAATTTAACCAATTAGATTTTAACATAATGTTTACATAAGTATAAAAAATTAGGTTTAAAAACAAAAAGGAAAAATAAGTATTTTTTTCAATTACTAATACAAAAAGAAAAAAAAAAGGAAAATAGGTTTTTTAAGTTTTTCATTTAAATTAAGGAAAGGAGAATAAGTTTTTTATGTTTTTCATTTAAATAAAGGAAATTGTATGATCAATTACTTATACTAAAAGGAAAATAATTTTTTTTTTCAATTACTAATACCAAAAGAAAAATAAAAAATCGAAATCATAAATAAGAAAATTAAGAAAAAAGAAAATGAGTTTTTTTTAATGTTTTTCATTTAAATTAAGGAAATTGTATGCTCAATTACTAATATTACAAGGAAAAAAAAAATGTAAATAATAAGAAGAAATTTTAGATGCTAATGATATGACATTAAACGAAAGTGAGCTCAATAAGGAGGAAGGTATCAAGAATTATGTAGAGAGGTTTTTGATGCGAGTCTTGAGAAGCATAACTTCTCTAGAGAGCAGAGAGAACATATAAAAGATATATATCATATACGAGAGAAACATAAAAATAAATTTGATTAAGTAGGATATATTTCAATTAAAAAAAAAGAAATTTTAGATGCTAATGATATGACATTTAACGATGGTGAGCTCAATAAGGAGAAATGTATCAAGAATCATGTAGAGAGCATTTTGATGTGAGTCATGAGAAGCATAACTTCTCTAGAGAGCAGATAGATCATATAAGGAAGATGAATGTGAAGAAAAATATATACTTTATTTGCTTGAGAGAGAGTTAATGGGGAGATTGTTAACATACTTGAATGACTCGAATTGCATACCCAAGTTTTTTACGCAGCGGAACAAAAAAAATAGTTGATAAAGTGTGAAATATATGAGAAGTATGTTTAATGTTGCTTAGGACCCATAACAGATTGTGTGTTTTGAATATTTTAATTGAAGATAAATGAGAATTAAAATAAATAAATAACTCTTAGGTTTTGAAATTGTGTTTTTCATATATTTTTCTCAGTAGTGATCAGATGTTGTTTTCTATTTTCTTAAAAAACATTTTAATGATTTTTAAATATTATTATTATAAATCTCGCGGATCCTAATTTAGATTTTAATTATGATAAATCTAAATATGATAAAAGAAGGATAATTAATTCGTCAAAATTTTAGAATAAATAAATAAATAAATATATATACATAATTCATATTAGAGTATTAAAACATATATATCTAGAATCTTATTATATAAAGTAGGATGCGTTAAAGTTAGTTTTTAACATGATCGTGACATGTGTCAAGTTAATCGATAAGATTTTGACACGTGTTAAAAACATTCAACCAATTAGATTTTAACGTAATGTTTACAAATCGATTAATAATACAAAAAGGAAAAAAAATCAGAAAATTAAATAAGAAAATTAAGAAAAGGAAAATAATTTTTTTATGTTTTTTATTTAAATTAAGGAAATTGTATGATCAATTACTAATAATAAAAAGAAAATCAAAAAATTAGTATTAAAAATAGAAACGAAAAATAAATCAGAAAAGTAAATAAGAAAATTAAGAAAAGGAAAATAAGTTTTTTTATGTTTTTTATTTAACTTAAGGAAATTGTATGATCAATTACTAATAATAAAAGGAAAATCAAAAAATTAGTATTAAAAATAGAAAAAAAAATAAGTTTCTTTTTCGATTACGAATAACAAAAGAAAAATAAAAAATCGAAAAGGTAAATAAGAAAATTAAGAGAAAGAAAAATAAGTTTCGTTTATGTTTTTCATTTAAATTAAGGAAATTGTATGATCAATTACTAATACTAAAAGGAAAATAAAAAAAATCAAAAAAGTAAATAATAAGTTTTTTTTATGTTATTCATTTAAGTTTTTTATATGTTTTTCATTGTTAAAAAAGATTTAACTATTTTGGTTATCCGTTTGGTTAGGTACGGTTTAAAAAAAATAAAAACGTCAAACTTATCCATTTAGATTATAAAAGTACAATAAAACTAATTAGGATATATTTCAATTTAAGAAAAAGAAAATAAAAAGTATATATTTCAATTTAAGAAAAAGAAAACAAAAACAAAAAATAAAATAGATTAACTAGGATATATTTTAATTAAAAAATAGAAATTTGAGATGCTAATGATATAACATTAGACGATGATGAACTCAATGATAGCAAGAATCATGTAGATAAACTTTTGATGCGAGTCTTGAGAAACATAACTTTCTATAGAAAGCATAGAGAACATATACGGGAGAAACAAAAAAAAATAAATTAAAAAGAAAAAATAAATTAGTTTAAGTAGGATATATTCAGTTAAAAAAAAAAATTTAGATGTTAATGATATGACATTAGGCGATTATGAGATCAATGAGGAGGAGGATATCAAGAATCACGTAGATAGGCTTTTGATGCGAGTCTTAAGAAGCATAACTTCTCTAGAGAGTAGAGAGATCATATAAGAGAGATGAATGTGAAGAGAAAGAGAGACTTTATTTGCTTGAAGAGAGTTAACGGAAAGATCCTTAACATACTCGAATGACTCAAATTAAATACACAAGGTTTTAACGCAGCGGAAAAGAAAAAAAATAGTTGATAAAGTATGTGAACTATATGAAAAGTAGGGTTAATGTTGCTTAGGATCTGAAACGGATTCTGTGTTTTGAATTTTTTAATTGAAAATAAATGAAAATTAAAATAAATAAATAATTTTTAGGTTTCCATTTTGTGTTTTTCATATATTTTTATTAGTAGTGATCAGATTATGCTTTCTATTTTCTTAAAAAATATTTTAACGGGTTTTAAATTTTTTTATTTTCGTAAATTTTGTTATTCATTTAAGTTTCTTTTGATTATTAATACAAAAGAAAAATATTCGATTATTCGTTTTTCTTTACAAATTATTCGATTTTGTTTTTAATTTATTTTTACGGGTTTAAAATATTTTATTAAAAACCCGCATATATGCGGATCCTATTCTAGTTATTAATAAAAGTAAATTTTATTTTTTTTTCACAAATTATTCTATTTTGTTTTTAATTTATTTTTAAGGATTTAAAATATTTTATTAAAAATCCGAATATATGCGGATCCTATTCTAGTGTTTTATAATTTATACGGTGATTAAATGCATACGACAAGAGTTACCCCCTTTCACTGTTTTCACATAAGTTCCTATTTTTTATACACGAACAATATGTGTGTGAAAAGATGGGCCCAATAATTCGGTATAAATGAGCTATACAGGTAAAAGCCCAATAATAAATACGGCTGAGTCCTTGCGTGTTTATTTCTACGCAGCGTTTTGATAAGCTGGACTTTTCTTCGTCTCCCTCTCTGGTCCTTCGTTTTACAGTTTTCCCCAGCGAGAGAATAATGTTACAGTTTCCGACGTTGATGCGCCAGTTTCCGTCATCGACGAAGACAATCCCGGCATCGTATTTGCTTCCGTTACAGTGGCCCCTGCCTCAGAACGAAGAGATTCTTCTCGCCATGGAAGAAGCTGAATTCGAAGAAAAGGTAGTTTTTCTTTTCTCTGTATTCTTTCTCTTTCGAAATCTAATGGTAGGAATTTTTTTTTCAGTTTTCGTTGTTGCTGAAACATAATTAGCCAATATTAACTCCTTAATCTCGTAAATTTGGAGCTGAATGTGAGTGCGAATTCTGATTGATAACTCCTTGGTTTTGAAATCGAGGTCCGTTCAAGCCCTGAAGGATTTGGACCGGATGGGTTTAGAAATTAGAAGTGGTCTCAACTTAATTTGATGATAACCGGAGAATAAATGATCAATCTTTGTCTTTGATTTCAATATCGATGAAGAAGGTTTTGTTGGTAACTAAGCGAGTTTGTCTAGAATTTGGCTTTAGGCAGATCATTTTTATCTCTACTTCACATTGGCTAGATGGATTATTTTATCTGATTGTTCTTCTCTGGAGCATACTCTTTTCGGTGCTATGTTTGAGTATAAGTTAGCAGAAAGTTTGAAGTTAGTGGATGCCAATGTTGACTTGGGATTCTTGAGTAGTGGTACTTTTAATCTAGACTCCAAGGATATAAATTTTAAGATCATTTACTATCATTTCATCGCTTTAAACCCGAAAAAAATGTAAAGAAGACGATGATACAAGTGTATAATCTTCAAGTTTAAGTTGAAGGTTTTTGGTTGTAGATTTAGTGAAAAATAATTTGAGTTTATCAGTACATGGAAAACCTTTTTTGGTCATGCCAATTCATCTCTAACTTACCCAATTCACCGAGTGTGAGGTTTTGGTGTTTCCTTTAATTTCATGTAACTTCTGTTAGATTGTCTGATTCTAGACCTGGAAGATGAAAAGGGGGATGGATCAAATAAGACTAAATGTCCATTACAATGTTGTTCTTATGAATGCTAAGATTACAATCTTGGTTGTCTTGGTTTGGTGCAGTGCAACGAGATCAGAAATATGAGCCCTAGCTTACCGGTAATTGGAAAACCAGTCGTTGACAACCATCAAGAAGAAGAGGATAATGAAGCAGAGGATGATGATGCAGACAATGCAGAGGAATCGGATGGCGAAGAGTTCGAGCAAGAAACCGGGTAAAGAATCTCCAGACCAAAAAATGTTTATTGATGGAATTAGCTCGACTTTGAGGATATTTATCTAAATCTTTTTGTGCCAAAAAGACTGTGATTCTGACTTTGTAAGCTAGTTTTTCTTTTGTTAAGAACAAGCTGAAACGTTTTCACATTTGGCCTCAGAATTGAATTCGTGTATTGTTAGTTTCGTCTGAGTTTCGTGCTGTTTTTTTTTTTGGTTACGTTTAAAAAGGTTAGAAGATGTGGATTGGTTCTGCATTTGTGTAATGAAATGAAATTTTATGGTTTACAGGTTATAGTGACTTGAGTCTTGATGATGACATTTTCCTAAATTTGACCGGTGTAGATGCTAGCAAGGGGTAGAAAAAACAATTTGTCCAGAGATAACACAATTTGTTCCTATGTATGACAAAAAAAATGAGAATCTTTTGTGGCTTCAAATTTAAAATGTTAAGAAGGGCTAGGTAGAAAAGATTCAGTTTCTTTTGTGACTTTAAAATGCTGAAAACTGGCTCAATTTCGTGTGCTGTATCTGCTGGTTGATTTTTCAACAATTGTTTATTTGTCAATTTTTAAGCAGAAAACAAGAGATGTGTGGTACTGCCACTCCAAAAGTTATTATAATCATTGAACAACTTCCCAAGTTATCGAATGAAGAATGGGACAAGTCGCTCACCAAATTCTCCATCCTTAGTCCTCACTCTGTCCCATTCACAAGTTGCCAGAAATTTGGGAAGTCAACTAAAATACGCCGTTCCTTTACGTACACTAAACAATTTTTCTTTTTCGTATTTTCAATATTTTCTGATTAATTGATATATTTGACAGTATTTAACTCTTTTTCTCTCAAGTGGGACTAAAATTTGGTTTCGAGGGAAAAAGGAACTCCGTGTGGCATACGTGTAAAGCATATATCATATGTCCTCTGATCCTGTTGAGACAAGAGAAAAAAAGAAGAAGCGAATGTTAACATAATAGAAAACAATTTAAAAAAAAATTTACTTATCATTATCAAAGAAGCCAAAAAATAAAAAAACCTCGTCAAATAAAAAACTCAAAAGGATGCGGATGGCTGACACGTGTTGACGTAACGAATCCACTAACCTACGCACGCGTTACATCTCTGACATCGACACGAGACGGTCTCTCAATATTCGCCACGTATCACGTATTATAAAAAAAACGCCGTACGTGCAAACACGTAGTAACGGCAGCTCTAACGGTTATTAACGGCCACTAACGGCTGGGATCAATAATCCGAATTGCCCTCCGTCTAAAATATTTACTCCACCGGTCACGTCTCTGACCGTAATAACGAAAGAAAATTCAATTTTTCTCTTCACAAACCACACATGGTATAATTTTAAAGAACCTAAATTTAATTCCCGATTTCTTAATTTTTTCTTATTTCGTAATATTTTTGTTTTTTCGTCGTCATCATCGTCGTATCCAAGGCGTATATTCGATTTTCCAATCTCCGTCAATGCCAGATGAGCCTAGAGTCTTTGTGTGCACGACAAGCCCAGCAATGAGATTCCTCAGATCTATGATTGAATCTTCTAGGAAGATCCGTGGGAGGCAGACAATACCGAGATTGTAGATATCTTCCGTACCCCCGCGACGGAGAGTTCGGCGGGGAAGGCGTGACGGAGAACGGCGATTTCGGAGATCTATCGCCGCTTGAAGACGACGGAGATTCGTGAAATTGCGACCTAGGAGGCGATAGAACGGCTCGGATCTTGGCTTCGGAGACGCGATCGTACTCCTCGACGATGTTCGCTAGATCCTCCTCTGACTTGACGGAGATTAGAGTCCCGAGATCGCCGTTTGGTAATTGACATCTCAGAGCAACAGAGTATCCGCAGAATTCACACAGTTTCTTCATCAGCTCTGGAGAAGAGAAGAGAAGAGAAGAACAAACAAAATCAAAATCAATCACGGTTTCTCCGAGAACGTCCAGATTTGGCAAAATCGGAAGCCGAATCGAGCAGAAGGATTAATTTCAACACAAAATGAAGTGAGACGAACCTTCGAAAGAGATAGAACGATCGACGGAGAGTACTCTGGTATGTCCTCCGACGTAACGGAGCCTCCCGTCGGTAGAACGAGGGAAGATTCTGCCGCCATAACTGCATAGAAACTTGAGATTGCTTCCACTGTTCTTCTCGCTAACATCAACGGCCACCATTGTTAGTTTTTATTTTTTTTTCTCGTTTCAGAAGCTCTTTTGTTTTTGAATTTTGTTTGCAGGATTAAGGATTTGGTAGAGAGGAGGGAAATTATTTATTGAGTGTTTGTTTTTGGTTTCTCGGTGTCTTAAACCGAGAAGAAAGGTTGCAGATGGATGGCTTTTATAGGCAGGGAGTGACGTCACGGTGGGACCTTACGCGTATGGGGAAATGGGAAATTCGTTGGACCTTCTATGGGCAGTTTGGTCAATTCTGTTATTCCACAACGGAATATTCCTTCTATAATTAATTCCATCATTAAGAAGAAATCTCCGTTAGCTGTATTTGTTTGTCCTCAAAGTAATTTAAAGTGGCTCATCATAATAGACGTTGATCATAAAAAAGAACTAATAATAACTTTTTATCAGTTAAATAAAAATATTATTGCATGCTTAATCGTTCCATCATAGCCGTCCGTCTCTTCCATATTGTATATCACATGTATATATATTTTTTTGTTTAAGAAAAAGGCTATATCACATGAATATTGATTGATTGTTTTTCTTTTGATACTAGGCTTTCTTATGCTCAAAATTGAAAGTATGCCAAGTCCGACCTTGTAGGCCATGTACATTTATCACATGAAATACCAGTGAGCCTATTTTATTTAGAAAAAAAATATTTGGTCAAGTCAAAGATATATACTTTTCAATTGTTCGAAAAAGCATATATGGTATATTAAAAAAATATGTATGATAATTTGGATTGATCGGTGTAGATGGTAAGTCTAAAAATTCCAACCGTAAGAAATATTTTTCAGAATTTCATTCGAAAATAATTTATATTTTAGATTCCTCCTCTTCAGCACTAGAGAGAATTTAGCCCATACATCCAACAATTTATTTATTCATAAGAGTACATAAACGATTGGTATGGGTCCAAACACTGTGGCCCATTAAGTGGTCACTCATGGCCCATCTCTAATTACCGCAAAAGAAATTACATTCGCGCTTAAAATCAATAAAATAAACCACGGTGAAAATTAGGGTTTTTAATTTGGGAATTTTACTGTCGAGAACGAATCGTAAAAGTATCCTGCTTTGCAGCTTCGCGTCCTTGCGTCTTTCTGCACTATCTCCTCTCTAGCATCAATCCGATTCAAAGTTACGCAGTATACAAAGTTAAAGCGAGAGAAGAAGAAACAAAAAAAAAACCAAAGTCTAACCATCTAAAGTTACGATGAGCTCCTATGATCGTAGATTTGCTGATCCGAATTCGTATCGCCAACGCTCTGGGTAAGTGAATAGCAATCGACCCTTTTCTTCAATTTGTTTCCTTCGATCTGTAACCCTTTTGTCTGTTCTGTGATAACTTCAGCGCCCCAGTTGGTTCGTCTCAGCCGATGGATCCTTCTGCCGCACCGTACAATCCACGGTACGGTGGTGGGGGTGGATTTGGACCGTCTCCTGTGGTGGCGGGTGAAGGTTCCGGCTATGGTCGGTACCCAGCTTTCCAGCCACCTACTAGTGGTTTCTCCGTTGGTCACGGCGGCGGCGGAAGAGGCACATACGGTCAATACGGGGATAGAAGAGGTGGGTACAGCGGAGGAAGCGGCGGGAATTGGGGAGGACGTGGTGGATCGAGTAAGAGAGAGCTAGACAGCGTTTCTCTTCCGAAGCAGAATTTTGGGAATCTTGTCCATTTCGAGAAGAATTTCTACGTGGAGAGCCCTGCTGTGCAGGCGATGACAGAGCAGGATGTTGCCATGTACAGAACCGGGAGGGATATATCCGTTGAAGGGCGTGATGTTCCTAAGCCGATCAAGATGTTCGAAGATGCTAACTTTCCAGGTATTTATTGGATTTGTCAAGTGTTTTTTTGCTCTTGATTGGGGATTTGATTTCGATGCCATCTGTTCTGTGGAAGTCGATTTCGATGTTCTTAAGTTTGAGCGCAAGTATGGTGCTTTGTTCATTTCACCCACTCTAGTTATGTTTTCCTGGAAAAGAATTTTGCTAAGTTTTGTTTCTTTGTTCAATGAATTGATTTTACTAGTTCTTATTTCTTTTGTTATATGTTTGGTAGATAATATTCTCGAAGCTATTGCTAAATTGGGATTTACCGAGCCAACGCCAATACAAGCTCAGGGATGGCCAATGGCTTTGAAAGGTAGGGATTTGATTGGTATCGCTGAGACTGGCTCTGGTAAGACATTGGCTTACCTGTTACCAGCGTTGGTCCACGTAAGTGCGCAACCTCGATTGGGTGAGTATTTACATTAATATATTGATGGTTGTCGGATTTTAGCTGCATCTTTTTTTTTCTGGGAAAATGTTTTACTTATGTGTATCGTTGGGGGTTTATAGGTCAAGATGATGGACCCATCGTGTTAATATTAGCGCCCACCAGAGAATTAGCTGTTCAGATTCAAGAGGAATCAAGGAAATTCGGGCTGCGGTCTGGTGTTCGAAGTACTTGTATCTATGGTGGTGCTCCTAAGGGACCTCAGATTCGTGATCTTAGAAGAGGTTCATTTTTCTCATTGCAATATTCTAGGTTTACGTATCTGGTTTTTGGATGGAACATAAAATTTTATGAATCACGATTGGCTTGTCAGGTGTTGAGATTGTAATTGCTACACCTGGTCGTTTGATTGATATGTTGGAGTGTCAACACACTAATTTGAAGAGAGTGACTTACCTTGTGTTGGATGAGGCTGACAGAATGTTAGACATGGGTTTTGAACCCCAAATTAGAAAGATTGTATCTCAGGTATGATTTTTTTTACTTCCTCCAAAGCTATCATGTATAGTGTCATTAAGGAAAGGGTGGTCGACCAATGGGATGCAGTCGAAAGATCTTTATATACCTGAACATAAAATGACGGCTTTAATCGGGATTGTCCTTTCCTTTCACAGATCCGACCTGATAGACAGACACTGCTTTGGAGTGCAACATGGCCACGAGAGGTTGAATCTCTTGCCAGGCAGTTTCTGCGAGATCCGTATAAGGTCTACTTGATATCTTCTCTAGCTTATTCAGATCGAGTATACTGTCATTGATTAAGTAGGGGGTGTTTATGTTGTGCACTGAAAATAATTATTTTTCGTAGGCCATTATTGGATCAGCAGATCTAAAAGCTAACCAGTCTATTAACCAAGTTATCGAGATTGTACCGACGCCAGAGAAATACGGAAGGTTCTTAATTTTTCTGTAACTTGAGAAGAAACGATCTATATATATCTTTCTTTGCTTAATACTTTTTTTCTCTTTTGTTAGGCTTCTTACACTGCTTAAACAGTTAATGGATGGGAGTAAAATCCTTATATTTGTGGAGACAAAGAGAGGTTGTGATCAAGTGACTAGACAATTGAGAATGGATGGATGGCCAGCTCTTGCCATACACGGTGACAAAAACCAAGCGGAAAGAGACCGAGTCTTGTCAGAATTTAAGAGTGGAAGAAGCCCGATAATGACTGCCACTGATGTAGCAGCAAGGGGACTTGGTAGGATTACATGTTACACTATAGGAGAGGAGTAGATTAGACCATTTCGTTTTCTCGGGGTTAAAAAGTTATAAACAAAAGTCGCCTGGCTGCTGCTTTCCACGGTTTCCTCTGGTTAAAAAAAAAAGCCACGTGATAGAAAAAAGGGAGCTTTCCAGAATTTGCTTCCCTCATCCATCTCCCGGGCATGGAGCTGATTGGTTTATGAGCAGCCTGGGCGACTCACCCGCTTGCATTAATAGTGTTTCACACACACTCCTTATCCCTGCAAGTTAAGGTGGGCACATTTACTTGGAAAAATGTGTTGCTCTTAGTTTCTTGATCTTTTTAGATCTGCAGTTGTAGGGATAAGGGGTTTTTCTTCTCTCTCATCTTCTCTAGGCTCTAAAAACACCAAAATCATACACGCAGCGTTTTTCTGTTCTTCTTCCTGCATTTGTTATCATATTAGTCTTCCTTTGCTTAACTTCTCAACTGTGCTATCTTCTTTCTCCATTTTTTTTGTTTGTTTGCAGATGTGAAGGACATAAAGTGTGTGGTCAACTATGACTTCCCAACTTCCTTGGAGGATTACATCCATAGGATTGGTCGAACAGGGCGCGCAGGAGCTAAAGGAATGGCCTTTACATTCTTTACTCATGACAATGCAAAGTTTGCAAGAGAGCTAATCAAGATCCTTCAAGAAGCTGGTCAAGTTGTACCTCCCACTCTCTCTGCACTAGTCAGATCTTCTGGTCCTGGTTTTGGAGGTGAAAAATCTCAGTTGGCTTCCCTCATTTTGAATCATAAGCATAATATTTGTCATTTAGTTTGATGATTCTGATTCCATTTTTGTTTGACGTGTTTCAGGTTCTGGTGGTGGCCGAAATTTCCGGTCAAGAGGAGGAGGTCGTGGTGGGTTTGGAGATAAACGGTCAAGATCGACGTCAAACTTTGTACCTCATGGTGGAAAGAGGACGTGGTAGAGGATCAAAATCTCTTCATTTTAATTCTCTGGTTTTGTCCTAGCAAAAAGCATAATTATGATGATACATTGATACTTGACCAGCGTTTGTTTTCGTGTTTAAGCTCTCTCTGTTGTAGAGAACTAATGTTTTATTTAATTAGTTGATTTCTTCCTCTTCTTCATGATATATAATTTTTTTCCTTTTCTTCTTTATAATTTCCCTGAGCTGATAAGACTCTAGTTACTCTCTAGTTAGTCAACAGGAACACTTCCTTAAAATTTCTTTTGGTATGGACCAGAGTTTAATTTTCATTCATGAATTATTATACATATATATTATGGGAAACAAAAATTATACATAGATATGAGCACCCAAATTTAGTCATTAACATTTAATGACATGTTCTAAATATGGTTAACCCTACAAATGTTACAGATTTTTTTTTGTTTCATTATTTAATACAAGTATAATTTATTTTATTTGTATCAATTATGTGTTTCCTAATGTTGTAATTCATAATGTTGACAATTTGTTAAAAAAAATTATTGTGATTTTTGGATTAAAAATTGTTTATGATTGTAAGATTGTTATACAATATATATTTTGATTATATTCTTAAATATAAACTCATTATTTTACCAATAGTTATACTCGAACTTAGTCAAATATTCAACAAAAACTACATCAACCACTATACTAAAAATAATATTTTGGAATTAGGAACTTCTAAACTTAATATTATTTAACTACTAAGGTGAATGCCTTTTTCACTACATTAGCACCCCTCTGAATTCGATCCACTAATTATTTTTGCCGGCGAAATGGAAAAAAAAAAACAATTACGGAGAAATGGAAAATGAATGTTTTTACCGAGACTCAGTTGGCTATTCTGCGGCACAAAAGACTCTCGGCTCATTATGCCGGCAAAAAAAAAATGTTTTTACCGAGACTATAACGTTCTTCCTCAAACACAGAACACGTTTACCGAGACTAACATGCTTCCTCAAACACCGACCATGTTTTTTCCTCAAACCTCAAAGCCAACGCGTTCTTCATTTTGAACTGGTAATTTCTCGATTTTTTTTTTTTGAGAATTTGAATTAGGGGTTTATCTCTTAATAGGATTTGAATTAGTAGTTTTCAGACTCGTAATAGGGTTTGAACTAGGGGTTTTCAGACTTCAAATTGTTGATTTTGCCCATTTTACCGTGACTAACTTTCTTCCTCAAACACAGAACACGTTTTTTCCTTCAAGAGGTTCAACTTCTGCATCGTTTCGAGATCTTTTATACCTCTGCTTCGTTACTGTCAAACCTCAAACCCAACGCGTTCTTTATTTTGAACTGGTAATTTCTTGAATTTTTTTTTTTTTTTTGGGAATTTGAATAAGGTTTTTCTCGTAATAGGGTCAGACTCGTAATAGGGTTTGAATTAGGAGTTTTCAGACTCGTAATAGGGTTTTCAAACTTCAAATTGTTGATTTTGCCCATTTTAGCAGCTCCTATAATCTCTTTGACAAAATCAAATTACTCGTTGTTTGTGATATTTCCTATTTTAGTACTTTTTTTACAAGGATAAACTGATTGAAAGTACTATTTTGACTAGGATAAACTGATTGAAGTAGCTCAGTTGTTTTTGGCCTTGTTCAAAAACTTCAAAGAGCATTTTTGAGGAATCCTGTCAAGGTATGGAGACACTAGCCTGACTTTTAATTCTTATCACAGTTCAAGGTATATAACAGTTGTATATTCTTTGCTTTTCCTCCAGATTGAAGCTGCCTCTAAATACTCCACAGTGGATACGCTACAACAGCAGTTTCTGTTTATTCCCTCTAGACACAAGGTACCTAGCTTACATTATATTTATCACACGAGTCTGTTAGATAAACAGTAGCAAACACATAAGAGGGTTTAATCATCTTTGACTATAATTGAGTTTTTTAATCACCGTAAACAGGATTGCTATCTTGTATACCTTGCGAGTGAGATGTCTGAATCAGCAACAATGATTTTGCTGAATATTTGTGATGCAGGTACAAAATGGAGTTTGGTTTTGGCCCTGAAGTGATTTGTTTGCCTAGCACGAGGTACCAAATTGGACAAGAGTTCAGTAATAATGCACCAAGAGTCACTACGTTTTCAGCATTTGAATATGTGGAGGAGCTTGAAAAGAAGCTCTCGGCGTCTATGTTCCAAAGGTTGAGGGACAGCTTCTTGGGGCCAATAATCAAGACAACTTTAAGGGAAAATGGTGGTGCCCAGAAGAGAAAGGGGTTGGGATTTTCTGGACAGATTATTCATTTTTTGCTAGCCCGACAGATTAAGACAACAAGACCTGATGAACTTTGGTTTCATTTTGCGGGTCAACCAATGAGGTTCTCACTGAAAGAGTTTTACTTGGCAACTGGATTACCCTCTGGTTTACCCTCTGATGGAACTGATTCAAGAGAGGAAGGAGATTTTTGCTTGGCCACATATTGAATCTGGAACTCACAGTTTGCCACAGTTGATGGAACTGATAGACAGTTTGCATGAGGATGAGAATGCAGGTAAGTTAAGGCTAGCCATGTTGCTCATTGTTGAGAGTGTTTTTCTGATGGAAAGTCGTAGGAGCTGTATGAAGTTTCAGTATGAGAATGTCAATTTGGCCAAGCGTAACGTAACGACTTATGCTTGGGGAGAAAAGGCATTCGAGATTCTGATAAGATTGGTAAAGGATATGAAAGATGAAACTTTCGAGAAGGGCTAGTATAGTATTAAGGGATTTCCACTGGCGTTGCAGTTATGGTTTCTAGGTTCTGTGCCAAAGTTAGAAGCAAGTTATGCTACGTTGGACAGCTCTTATCGGGGTCTCTTTCTCTGTGAAAAAGTATTCAAGGACAGAGGTACCTACCTACTCCAAAATTGTAGAGACATAAAGGAATTCACCCGAAGTAGCTTGTATTCTGTCAAGTGTCATTGACTTATCAGCATTGGTCAATGAATACCATGATGAGCTTGATTAACTGAGGAAGCTTGTTTGTGAAGGTTACAGATTGACAAGGTCTGATTGGAATTCCAGTTTCATCAATTTGCAAAAAGCCAAGGATGTTCTTGATCAGCAAAACCTCAGATTCTGTCCCAGTGAAGATGGAATTGCTAGGTTTTGTACCACTGACCCAGAGTTTCAGCAGATGAAGGAAGAAAACAAGGAGTTACGTGCTAGGATCTTAGCATTAGAGGAAGAAGTGAAAATACTGAACGAGCAGGTCTTAAAACTCAAGGAAGATTCCAACAATAATGTCCCTGGGGTAACAATTCTCTCCCTTAGTTTTTGCTTTCTCATTCAATTTCAATTGCAAGTTTGGATTTTGGCTGATTTTTTTCTTAGCGTTTTTAGAGAAATCATAATGTAGAATGTTTTGATTTTGGTTTTAGTCGTTTAAGTCAAATCTCTGGTTTTCTTCATGATTAGAGTTGTTGTGTTAATATGTATACTAGAAAATTTCAGTTCTGTGTTAGTATGAATGAGTTGCAGTGTGGAAACAAAATTCGTTTAAGCTTTCTCTTAGTACATTAGAACAGAGCCTGAGGAAGAATTGCAGTAAATAGTACCTGGAACATCATAAAAACTGAAGGTTGGTTAATCTCTTCAGAGTAAGTGATGCAAATTAATGCTAATCCAACAAAACTGATTGGTCTTGTGCTTGAGTTTTTTTATCCTTTTGGTTTTCGGTTTTCAGGGTGACACCTACTTTAACTCTGGATATGAATCGGAAAAGGATGAAATCAACCACAGCCTGTTGTTCAAGAAAAGGAGGATGATCAAGAACAGGATGGAGGGATAGTAGAAAAAACCAAGAAGAAAAGGATGATGAAGGTAAACTTCAGGAGGATAATGAAGTTGATGATGAAGGAGAGGATAATCAACCACAGCCTGTTGTTAAACGTGTTCGGTTCAGTTTAAGTTCGCCGGAAGTGTTCGTTAATCAAGTTGATGATAAAGGGGAGGATAATCAAGCAAACCAGGAAGAAAAGGATGATGAAGGTAAACTTCAGGAGGATGATCAAGTTGATGATGAAGGGGAGGATAATCAACCACAGCCTGTTGTTAAACGTGTTCAGTTCAGTTTAAGTTCGCCGGAAGTGTTCGTTTATCAAGTTGAGGATAAAGGGGAGGATAATCAAGCAAACCAGGAAGAAAAGGATGATGACAGTGAAGTTCATGAGGATGATCAAGATGAAGAGGAGAATGATCAAGAACAGAAGCAGCAAAAGAAAAGAAATGTTGCTGATAGAGGAAAGGGTCCTCAAGAACAGCAGCGGCAAAGAAAAGAAAAGTTGTTCAAGAAGTGTTCGTTCATCATAAAGGGGAGGATAATCAAGAAAACCAGGAAAAAAAGGATGTTGACAGTGAAGCAGAAAAATGGGTAACTTTACTCTAATAAGATGCCGAAACTCATGTCATCTACTATACTAAGTTCCATCCATGGTAACTTTGGCTCTCCATTTTGCAGATTCGATTGTGGGATGTTTATGCTGAATTACATCGACTTCTACAGTAGAGGTTTGGATTTGTGTTTCACTCAGGTGAAATCACAGGAAATAGATCAAATCTCTGGTTTTGCTCATGATTAGAGTTGGTTGTGTTAGTATGAATGAGTTGCAGTCTGGAAACAAAAGTCGTTTAACCGAATTGAACTGCAAAGAGGGGAAAACAATATTGTATTCATAATACGGCAGGAATATTATGAATAGACAAGGAACTGCAAAGAAATGAACGCAATCGAAGGCCACCAGTCAGATTTTCTCCTAGCGGTGGAAAGCGTAGTAAGCGGAGTACAAAAGATCTTTCAATAACGAAATATGGAATGGCCGTAATACAAAGCAGTTATTGTTCATGTTACTAGCCTTTCAGTAAAATTATCAAAATATACATTCTTGAAAACTATAGTAAAAAAAATTACTACCCTGTCAGTAAAATTATCAAAATATATACATTCTTGAAAACTATAGTTGGTGATCAATTTTAGACGGCGACTGGTAAAAAAAATATGGATAGATATGTAATTATAATTATTGTATATTTAACCTCACCTCACCTCAGCCGTAGACACAATTTTGTCCAGACTCCGGAGTAAAAAAAAAACTTAGAGAGAGAGAGGGGAACATGGAGACTGACGAAAGCGGCGTCTCTTTGCCGTCGGGGCCCGACGGTCGGAAGCGGCGAGTCAGCTATTTCTACGAGCCAACCATCGGAGACTACTACTACGGTCAAGGACATCCGATGAAACCTCACCGCATCCGTATGGCTCATAGTCTAATCGTCCATTATCAGCTCCACCGTCGCCTGGAAATCAGCCGCCCTAACCTCGCCGACGCCGCCGACATCGGTCGGTTTCATTCGCCGGAGTACGTTGATTTTCTCGCTTCCGTTTCACCCGAATCCATGGGCGATCCCTCATCCGCACGAAACCTAAGGCGATTCAACGTCGGCGAGGATTGTCCTGTCTTCGAAGGTCTTTTCGACTTTTGCCGTGCGTCCGCCGGAGGTTCTATTGGCGCCGCCGTCAAATTGAACCGACAGGACGCTGATATAGCCATCAATTGGGGCGGTGGGCTTCACCATGCCAAGAAAAGCGAGGCCTCTGGGTTTTGTTATGTGAATGACATCGTGCTAGGGATTCTCGAGCTCCTCAAGATGTTTAGGGTAAATGCTTTATTCCTCCTGCTTATCTCCCAACTCGTATCTGTTCATAGAAAAGTAAAACAATTTTGCGGTTTAAGGTTATCTTATTGAATGATGCTTCGATTCTTTCATGTTTTTGAATTGCATATCACCTTTAGAATCTTGCATTATCATGTAGGTCATGTGCATCAGATATTTCTGAGAAATTCAGAATCAAAAGTTATAATCCTGATAAAGTCCGTATGAGTTAACTCCTTTTAGTGTTTCCATGGCCAAGAGATATCTGTTTGTTTTGAGAATTGGATAGACATTAGAAAGTTTTTCATATTGCCTCTTTGTTTGTTCACATAATCACATCATCTGATTCTTCAAGCTCTCTTGCTTATTATTCAATAAATTCGGATCCGTTTTTTGTTGTGGTATTCGGATAGCACCGTTGGCAATGTTAAGTGATGGAGTTAAAATTGCTTGCATCTTAATGCTTTCACCAAATTTCGTTTGCAGCGGGTTCTCTACATAGATATCGATGTGCACCATGGAGATGGAGTAGAAGAAGCGTTTTACACCACTGATAGAGTCATGACTGTTTCTTTTCACAAATTTGGGGACTTTTTCCCAGGAACTGGTCACATAAGAGACGTTGGCGCAGAAAAAGGAAAATACTATGCGCTAAATGTTCCATTGAACGATGGTATGGAAGATGAAAGTTTCCGCAGCTTGTTCAGACCCCTTATCCAGAAGGTTATGGAGGTGTATCAGCCAGAAGCAGTTGTTCTTCAGTGTGGGGCTGACTCCTTAAGTGGTGATCGGTTGGGTTGCTTCAACTTATCAGTCAAGGGTCATGCTGATTGCCTCCGGTTCTTAAGATCTTACAACGTTCCTCTCATGGTCTTGGGTGGTGGAGGTTATACTATTCGAAATGTTGCCCGTTGCTGGTGTTATGAGGTCTTTTCATCTCTCTTGCACTTCTTATATGTTTTTTTGGAAATTATGTAAGTTTTTGTTCTTGAAAGGTTTTTTTCCTGTTGCCTTGTCGCAGACTGCAGTCGCGGTTGGAGTAGAGCCGGACAACAAACTCCCATACAATGAGTATTTCGAGTATTTCGGCCCAGATTATACGCTTCATGTCGAGCCTAGCGCAATGGAGAATTTAAACACA
The DNA here is from genome assembly GCA_020283515.1 of Alliaria petiolata. Classification (NCBI taxonomy): domain Eukaryota; kingdom Viridiplantae; phylum Streptophyta; class Magnoliopsida; order Brassicales; family Brassicaceae; genus Alliaria; species Alliaria petiolata. Next base: position 26,338,463 of record JAHZTW010000005.1, on the reverse strand, counting down.
CCAAAAGATATCGAGAAGATAAGGTAATTGTCTCCTACTATCCTTTTTATGATTATTGTAATTCAGCTGCTACGTAATCTCAGGATTTTATCTTGTGCCGGTTCCTACATAATTTCAGGAACACATTGCTAGAACAACTTTCGGGACTAATACACGCACCTAGCGTGCCGTTTCAGCACACACCTCCAGTCAATCGAGTATTGGATGAGGTAAGATTTGAATCATCCATCTCTCTTTGGTGTTTTAGTTCCGTCCTGTCTTATTGGGACCGACTCATAAGATATGTTTATCTTAAATCTTTAGCCGGAAGAAGACTTGGAGAAAAGACCAAAGCCTCGCATTTGGACTGGAACTGCAACGTATGAATCAGACAGTGACGATGATGAGAAACCTCTTCATGGTTTCTCAGGTATTGGTGGCCGAACTACGGACAGGTAAAAAAAAAAAAGGCTTTCTCCTACTTTAATCTTACCAAACCCTTGAGGCATGCCTCGTTTTCTAAACTTCTTAACAAGGTGATTGAGAATTTAATTGAAATCTCTTAAATCTTCAGGGACTCTACAGGTGAAGATGAAATGGAAGATGATAACCCAGAGCCGGAGGTGAATCCCCCATCGTCTTAAAAATCAGATCGATGGTGTCTCTCTTTTTTGCATATGGTTAATGTTGGCAGATTTAAAGACACACAAGTTGGGGAATGATTCTTGGCTGTTTTTTCAGCACCCTTTGTCTTCTGTGAAAAACACTGCATTGATTTGATAGAACCAGTGACTAGGATTTGGCCTTCAGAAATCTGAAAGATGTGAAAATTTGCAAAGAAACCTTTTACTTTTCTTTTGGCTTCAAACTTATTCTTCATTTCAATTACCATTCAAACAAAAGCAGAAAAATGCGCCTAAGTAGTTTTTTTGTAATCTTATCGTACAAAGCCATTACCCTTTTTTCACCTCGAGACTTTCATCACTCAGATTCTCATCAAAAATTAGTTAAAAAATTGCCACATAATTAAGAGCAGCCATGGCCAAGGAGCTTGTTTCTCTCCAACTTGTCCCACCACAAATTCACATTCCTCGCCATTTCCTTACCCTTTCTCCTCCTTCAACTCTCAATCTCCGCCCCAAACCACCGCAAAACCCAATCTTTATCCGCCGATCAACCACCCACTCTCGGCGCAACAAAACTTCCCACGACGACGAAGGAATCCCAGCCAATGAAGTGAAAACCATCGCCAAATTCAAATCCCGCCACAACTACATCAGAGTCATTGAAGTTTCCCGGAAAACCGATCACCCACTCGCCGGCTCACGCCTCCTCCTCCTCGACAATCCCGGTAACATCCACAGCATCTCTTTCCTCCTTAAAACCCTAACCGATAGCTACTTCGACGTTTTCGCTACCCTGCCTCCGATTATCCCTCCCGGACCAATCGGCGTTCTCGGGTTCGGAGCCGGTTCAACAGCCCGATTGATTCTCGAGCTTTACCCTCCCGAAATCACAATCCATGGATGGGAAATTGACCCTTCCGTAATCGACGTCGGTAGAGAGTTCTTTGGCCTCTCTAAGCTCGAAAGGGATCACAAAGACAGGGTTTTTATCAACATCGGAGACGCCTTGAGCGCTAGGCTCAAAACCGGGTTCTCGGGTATTTTAGTGGATTTGTTTAGCAAAGGGAGTGTGATCAAAGAGCTCCAAGATCCATGTGTGTGGGAGGATTTGAAAAGCAGGTTGAGGAAGAAAGGGAGGATCATGGTGAATGTTGGAGGAAGATGTGTGGAAGCGGAGGATTCAGAGAGGGATGGAGATTTGGTTATGGAGGAAACGTTGAAAGCGATGAGCCAGGTTTTTGGTGATAAGCTCTTTGTTCTAACGCTTGGGAATGGGAATGATAGCTCGCTGGCTCTCACTGGTGATTTACCGGATCTTGATGCGTGGAAGAAGAGACTCCCGCTTCGCCAATTGAGTTGCTATGTCGATATGTGGAAACCTTATTACAGAATTTGAGATGTTTAGCCTCATGATATGGTTAAATTTAATCAGCTTAGGTTATGTGTGGATGCTGCAATGTCTATTGCTTTCCCGTTTTGGATCATACCAAGCTATGAACTTGAGTGGCTAATACACAAAACTGGTTCTGCCTCGGGGAGAGTTATAATGTACAAAATTATTGGCTCAACCATGCTTTCTTTATTGTTGAATCTTGATGCTTTCTACTCTTTTTTTCATGGCTTCAGTCTATAGATCAGTCCGTTGATACTGTGTATGAATCTATGATCCAAATCGAAAGTTGGGCTCGTCTCATCTTCTTTAAAGTTTTTCACAATTTAAACTCAAAAGGAGAAGATCTAGATGGTGGATCGGCTAAAAGCCACTGAAGCTTTATCACAAGGCAAAAGCATTACATTTGCATTCTTTCTTCGACATCATCATTTTGCTCTTCACCGTTTCAAGCGCAAATTTTCACGATTGCATTTACAAGTACGAAAAAAGAAGAAGGGAGTGCAAGTTTTTCCTTTTTGTGAACTGGAGGTGCATTTTTTTTTTTAGCAATATTTAAACGCAAATGACCGGCGCAGGAAAAATAATCGTATGTGTTAACAATTAGCAGATAAATTTTCGCTAAGACGAGATTGAAGATTGTGGAATCATTTGAATAATTATATACTTAATGAACACAGAAACAAACAATCAAGATTTTAAGTAATGTATTTGTAAAGATACATCTTAAGTGCAAGTTCTTGATCTGTAAGCTTTGAAGGCTCGATTGGAGCTAAAATGTGCAGTCTAGGTTGTAACAAATACTTTGTACAACAAAAACAAATTGGTTGTACCAAATTTTGTAACTTTTGTTGATTATCACAAAAGTACTTGATAACCAATATAGACTATATAGTCTTTTATCAAAAAAAAGAAAAGAAAAGAAAAAGATATAGACTATATATATAGTCTCTACATCACCATTAAACATTGCTAATAGAATTTATATATATAACTACATTATTATAGATATATATTAAATCAAACGCATGCTTCTTGCTTACCGTAGGCTTTTTTGCCCATAGGATACAAATTCCAATTAATTAGTTGCAAAGTATCTATCATTGGAGTTGATAAAACCGTAGGTTTATTTTCAAATAATCTTTTGACTGTTTTAAATTAAACAAAAGTTAGTATCTTATAGATCAAGTCATGGAAAAAAAAAACTCTACATTTCAAAGCCCATTTGATCTATAACTCTAATAATACTTGGCAAACTCTTGGGATTTCATTTACACTATATGTTTTCTAATTACTATAGCTTTTTATTAAACTCGGATATGCATATGAAATTATGCATTTAGCTTACACCTGCACATACACATACAAAAGAAAAACAGCAGATTTTCATGATCACTACAGACGAAGGATTGGATGTATTATAGCACAAATACAACATTTCTTTGTTTGGTAAAAATATACTAACATTTTCTTGATCATATAATTAGTAAAAGATATTTATAATTACTGAAAGGTAGGTTGACTTTATTTGACGGAACACGTGTCACTGCAGATAAATAAGCAATCCCGAGGGAGAACAAACTCTCTATCCCTTTGTCTTCAATTTCTTTCATTTTTAGTTTCCACAAAACATAAAATTCCATATTAGAGAAAATGTTTAGTTTGTAATTCTAATACTTGGAATTTTCTTTTATATTTAGAATTTCAATTTACTTCTCAACATGTTAATTAAATAATTAATATTGTAATTTAATAGTTTCTACTAATAATAAATATTATCATTGTGTCACCATCTAAATTTAAATTTGATAAAATTTAGAATACATAGCAAATATGTTTATCAGTGAAGAGAAAAAATATATAAATTCATGCTATGTCATTAAATTTTGTGCGAAATTATAAAAATTATATTAATATGTTTTCAGATCAATTGAAATGTTCATTTTTTTGAAAAATGTGTGAAATTCATGCTATTCAAAGAAAAATAAGCACGTAATCCAATTTATTTACGAATTTGTTATCCTTGCTTTTGAAAATAAATAACTAACATATTGTCATCTAGTGTAAATACTCTAATTCTACCTCTCTTCTTATAATTTTGTCCTGCTAAAATTTACTGTGTTTCATATTCATGATTGTAAGCTAGTGTTTATTCCATTCTGCATATGTAATAAAAAACAAACAAACAAAAAGACATATTCACAAAACAAAACTATTCTCCATCTAGCTCTTTTTTTTAACTATTCTCCAAGTTGCATCACTGACCTCTCATACCTGCAACTTTACCTTCCATAATCAGCACATGCAGATTCATTTATTAAACACTATCTCTTATGTGTGTGTTGTTTCAAATGAGACCATATAAAAAAATGTGGTTTCTAGAGATTCTTAGAGTCACAAGGATTGAATTAAATTACAAGAAGAAAAATGAATCTGAGGGACAAAGTAGTACTAGTCTAGTTTTAGTAGATCATATGTGTGAGGAGGACCCATATTCTCTCTCTCTCTCTCTTTCTGCAAACCCTTTATAACACTTCATACCCCCACCTCTCGATTGTATCAATTTATACCCCTATATGCAACCTATATATATTGAATGGCTATATATAGATCTATACCACCTCTAATTAGTTACTTTAATTTTGTGATGGTAAAAGTTGTTAAGTTTTATTTTCTAAGATGTTGCATGATATAGTATTTTGATTCTCACATCAAAAATGATATATAATCTAAAATAATATATAAATCGAAATGAATCAGTTTATCAAATGTCAATTGATTTTGAATAAAAGTCCACACTATAAGAAAACTTACAACGGTATCCACGAATTTTTTTTAAAGATTTATGTTGGAATAAACCAATCAACCAAATCATAGATCTTCAACAATTTTTAAATTACTTAACATGATGTTTAGCCATCTGAATACCCAAATCAATAAGATTGAAAATTTTGAATTAGATATAAACCAAATTTTTGTATCCTAGTTAATTTTGCAAGGAGTACGATACTAGTTTCCTCTTTTAGCAAATAATAGGACCTCTATTTTCGAACCCTAATTCTGTAAATTGGTCACAAAATTAAGATTTTTAAAATGAAGACATTAGTTTGGTGAAAAAGCCTAGATGCTTCACTTTAGCAAATTACTAAATTCCCACCACTAACCACCATCATAACTTGACGAAGAATAATAATCTAATGGATCTTGAAAGCATTTTTTTGTTTGAACTGTATCTTGAAAGCATTCCAAACTAATGTTAATTTTAGAACAACAACAAAAAATTCTTATAAGGTGAATTTCGCAGTCTAACTTATCTTTAGAATTGACAGCGTTCCAAGAGCGTCAGCTCAAACTACTAGCCTGAATTTTTTTTAAAAACAACAATTCGTCATTAGTCTGAATTTATTTATATTTGAGTCGAACCACTTGAACTTGAAATAAAATAAAATAGAAAAGAGCGCGTGTGACCATTTGAACTCTTAAGTTTCGGCCCGAATGTTTTATTCAAGGTGAGTTTGTGGGAAACTCTTGTCAACAAAACTCCACCGGTCAAGTCAACTTTGATAATTAATCTGACTTTCGGCTAAATTCTTCGGGTGGTTAAAAATGGCGCAAGAACTAAATAAGAAGAAGTCACTTTTGAAAATGTCACAATCGGTACTGTCACTTCCAATAATATATACTCTAACACAAGTAACTGTTGATACTAACCCTAGCTATATCTTCAAAACTCTTTGGACCCCCTCATAGTTTTTTTTTTTACATTACAAAAGTTTGATTTTACAGAACCTATTATAACTTGACTTGAGTTTACATGAAATCTCTTGACTTTTACTGATTTCATGTCTCTACCTATCTACTTTGAGGTCTCAAGAGATTATTCTCGTTCATATCTATTCTTTTTCGATTGAATTTAATTGAAGAATGATTTTGCCACAACTAGAAAAATTATTTTTCAGTTATTTACTAATAATTTTAGGATGTGAAGATCTTTTTGTAACGGTACGAACACAGTGACCATAACAAGTTAACATATATTCACAAAATTTTGAACCGACTGTTTCGTTTGTTCTGCCAAAACCATTCATATTCTAAACAATATGTTCTTTATTTAATGTTAAAAACATAAAACAATATGTTCTTTAATAATCCGTATTGCATATCAGGGTTTATTGTGATCAGATATTCAATTAAAGTCGAGATTTGATGGAGACGTTTAGGGTTTCCTGAGGCTCCAAGTTTTTATTTGGCCATCAGCGGGACAGGTATAGAGAGATCATAGACTATATATATACACAATGATTAGCGATTGGTTAGCTTAGGGTTGATCTTGGGACTGTTAGGGAATATTGTTATCATTAAATGCATGAAGAAAATTTACAAAAGCTAAAGTTAAACAAATTAATTTATTGGGAGACAAAAGTGAGCACAGTGAATGATATTACTATTATTCTTGAGATGAAATGTCATAGTCATTCTTTAAGGGACATACCTTCTCCTCCTCTTCCTGTTTACTAATTGTTCATTTGTTATTATTACACTTTGTCTTTTGCTCTTTCTCCTTCTTCTCCACTAAAAAAAATCTCTTACATTATTTTCCCCTTTTATTTGTTTGTTTGGTTTCTTTAAATTCTCAGCTTCTATACAATCTTTCTCAATTCTTCTTGAAATTAGGGTTTTCCTCTTTTCTTTGAGCGGGCTAAAACCCTAATATATCCCTCTCATTGACTAAAGAGTCAAGCCTACTCTATCTACTTTGGAAGCAAATTTCAAAGGTAAGAAAAAAGCCCTTGAAAGAGGAAGAAAGATACACTTAGATCCTCAAAGAACCTAGCTAAAGATCTAAAGGTATATATACAACTCTGTATATGCTTTGATGTATGTATGTATATATGTATCTAAATAAATCTCTAGATGTATGCATAGCTTCCGATCATCAAAGATAATCCTTTATATCCTATGTTTTTTTCTTTTCTATGTTCCATGTTCTTTGTTCTATGCGCAATTGCTTATATGTGTATATATATTCCACTTTTATATTTCTGTCACTTTCCTTTGAATTTCTACTCTGAGAAAGAATTTAAAGGTTATCTAATTGTAGCATACGAGAAAAGGATATTAGTAAATACATGTGTAAATTAAACCTTCTTCGAAATATGTGACCATTTTGGGTTGACCTAGCTAATTAAGATCAGATCTAAGGTTTATGTACATATCCAGATTAGGATTGATTTGAGGTTAGTTGAATTGCTTCAATTCAACAAGGACAAGGAGGGAGAAAAATAGAGAAAGAGAGGAAGAGACAGAGTTTAACCAACTGATTTATAAAGACAAATTTTGATATTTGAATTTTCTACGACGTCCAAGTTTAATTTTGGGTATTTATTACAAATAGAATTTAAAGAATCCTCACTGAGTTTCCCTTTTAAGGTAGTTATTTTGTTTTTCACAAAGCTAGGGTTGAGGGGAGAGGGCAAGATGGAGATGATGGTGAATCACAAAGAGAAGAAATTTTAATTTGAGTAAAACTTGTATTACATATATGCATTAAAAATGCAGTATTTATATGTAACTGGTAAATATATATATATGTAGTATATACACCAAGAGATACACAAACTCATCGATCTGACATTACAAACAAAAAACCATTGACCTTTTTTTTTGTCCAAAGGACTGTGTTCAAACACTTCCACTCTTATAGTTTGAACTGAGTCTTAACTGATCAACATGTATGTCTTATGTTAGAAATAAAAGTCTGTGTGGGTATATATACTCTGTTAAGAAAATTCTGATAACAGAAATTTACTAAATTATACTTTAAATCAATTCTCCTATTTGTTTCTATAGGTAACTTATAAGAAGCTATGATCTGTAATAAGCGATTTAATTTGTGGCGAATTAAGTGATGTTTGTCTATATATAAATTAGACCAAGTTTCCTAAATCACATTTATGTAGTGCTTTAAAAATAAGCTTTATACTTCAAACGTAAGCTTTACATATTATGTTAATGAGGTTTATTAACAAAAATAAGAGTTTAAATTCAATTGATTTTTAAAATGACAAATCAGTTAATGGAAAAAAACACAAAACCCCCAGTGAAACTAAACTCATAGTTCAATTTACCAGCATGTCCTGGTGAATCTCTGTGTTTCTAACTTGTTCACTAAATCTTCAATTTGAAGACCTTTAGGTTTTGTAAATATAGTTTTTGCTTTCCTTAGATTGATGTTGGACATGTTATGTCCCTTTCTACGTTTCTCCTGCATATATGTACGTTTCTGTCTCTATGTGTGTATATATATATATATATATATCCCTTTGACTATATATATATATACAGTATATATAAATTAAAGAGAAACGTAGAAAGGAAATTTTTTTTTGAAAAAACTAAGGAGCTAGAAATTAAAAAAAGAGGCAGCTAAATAATCAAATTTAATTTGTTTTCGAAATATAGCAATATAGAAGAAGCACAACTTCTAAACGAAACCTAGGACTAGGAGTTTAATTCGTCGTTTTCTAGCGAATTCAAACTATATATGCTTATGTATAAAAAAGTTCATATATTATATATATTTTTTTTTTGAAACAAGGATTAGTTCACATATATATATATATATATGTGTGTGTTTTTTAAAAACTATTTTTTGGTTTGTTCTAATGTTAAAATGATTTTAAAAAATTAATATTAGGTAGAAGAAACCAAAAAATAAATGGCGTCGTCGTCATCAAACACATACAACTCACCATGCGCGGCGTGCAAGTTTCTTCGCCGGAAATGCATGCCGGGGTGCATATTCGCGCCATATTTCCCACCGGAGGAGCCACACAAATTCGCCAACGTCCACAAAATCTTCGGAGCAAGCAACGTCACGAAGCTCCTCAACGAGCTCCTTCCTCACCAGCGTGAAGACGCAGTCAACTCCTTAGCCTATGAGGCCGAGGCACGTGTCCGTGATCCCGTCTATGGCTGCGTCGGAGCCATCTCTTATCTCCAGAGACAAGTCCATAGGCTTCAGAAGGAGCTCGACGCGGCTAATGCTGACTTGGCACATTATGGTTTGTCCACGTCAACAGGTAGCAACGTCGTTGACTTGGCGTTTCAACCTCAGCCGCAGCAACCGCAGCCGTTGAATCCGGTTTATAGGCTTTCGGGGGAAAGTCCGGTGATGACTCAGCTGCCACGTGGCACCGGAGGGTCGTATGGGACTTTTCTTCCTTGGAACAATGGCCATGATCAGCAAGGAGGTAACATGTGAGAGTATATATATAAATTATGTGTGCTCCATCTATTCATCTCTCTCTCTATCTCTCTCTCTGTCTTTCTGTATTTTTGTATGTGTGTGTGGTACGAATACTATATAATAAGCTGGAATTTTTTTCTGGGGAATTATAAATGGATTCTTATTTATTTATGATTTGATATATATATTCTGGTTTTTTATTATTATTATTCGTTTGGTGTGTAGCGGTACCTTAGCTAGGATTTATTTGTGTTATGTTTTATAAATTTGGTATTTTTTAACGATTAACTGGCAGGGCCGCCTCTGAGATTTTGGGGGTTAGAAACCAATTATATAACGGAGGCTAATATTATATGTCATAAAAAAATTATTATAAAAAACTATCCTCCTTGCTATTATTTGAGAATCACTTTTAATGAAAAATGCTTACTTGTCAACTCCACAATGAAAGTTAGTGTATTTTAATGATGACATGTAAATGTGACATGTCAAATTTCCTAAAATAAACGAAATATTTTGATTGGTTGAATTAAAATTAAATAAATTATGAAATTAAAAAATAAATACACTAGATTATAACACAAAAATTAATAAATTTAAATTAGCAGAATATGATAATTATTATGATTTCAATTTGCTTTTACATATATTCATAATAAATTACATAAAATATACTACAAAAATTTTACAAGCAATATATATTATTTCTATATAAAAAATAATAATATATTATCCAATAGGATAGTAACTACGCTATACCATTTTTATCTCTGATTCTTTTTAAATAAATAAAAAGTTTATATCATACTCATATACATTCTCATTGTAGATCGAAAAATTGAGATAAAAAATAAAATGAAATGTAACCGGATGAAAAAATAAATTATAATAAGGTAAAACAAATATGTATAAGAAGTAGAAGTAAAAATAAAAATAAATCTCAACAGTTTTGTTTTTCATTAACACTCTCATGCTTAGTTTTACGGAGTCATGTAACAATTTTAAGAAGCAGTTTTTATAATAAACGCATGTGCAGCTCAAATTTTATAATGAATACATCCGTGCATACCAACCATAAGAAATTTATTTTCTTCATCAAAACAATTCCTCAATATTGGACGAACAGATGAGCGGAGAACCGGAGAATTGATAAAATATGATTTAACAAATTTTATAATAAATACTGATTATAATTTTTATTAAAAATGAAAATTAATAATGGATTATCCAATGTACTATATTTATTTTCATGATAAAGTCAAATATTATATTTTAAAATTTTAAAAAAAATTCTTTGTAATATTTGTCAATATTTAATATAAATTTTAATTTAAAACCATATATCATAAAATGCTAAAAAAAAATTTTTTGATTAAATAAAAAACGATAGAAACGGTTTTCGTGATTGTTCTTAAAGTCCAAAAATGGTATCGTGTAAAAACATAACGTTTGCGAAAAATATCAGAAAAACTAACCAACAGCTAAATAATACAATTCACTTATTTTTAACTCATACTTAAATGCATAAATATACGTATTTATTTATTATTAAAATTCAACTATAAATTATAAAAACATTATATTACAAAACATATACTTTGTTTTTTTTAACACATAAAAGTCATACTTTAATTTTTACACAAATATGTGTGCTGGATATAAATATTAATTATGCAAAAGTTAAAGTCGCATGCGAACTTGTTGTGCATGCATTTTGTTAACCTTGATTACAATCTAATTTTAATTTTAGTTATTAAACAATTTATATTTTGTTTTAAATCTCTATAAATCCTAAAAGAGGTGAGGTGGTTGGTACGTACGAATGTGCGGGCCAACCATCTATCCGCTTTTAAGATAAGTAAATATTGTAAAACCCATTTTTATTTAATTAGCAATAGGTAAAGGAAAAACATATACTTAAAATATATATATTGGCAATATTATATTGTGTAAGGAGAAAAACGCATAGTATAGATAATTTTCAAGACATATTAATTAAATTTAATTATTATTTAATATAACTTTTACATTTGCAATTATATGTCATTGTAAACGGTAGAAAAAAATAAAAAGTTTTAAAATAAATCAGTTTCAAAAGACACAAAACGATATGAAACATCTGTGTGATTGTTGTTAAACACTAAAACTGTATATGTATAAAAATATAACGTTTACATAATGATAATATATACGAAAATTAATCAAAACTTAAATATTACAACTATTTATGTCTATAAAAAAAAATTAGCCTGCACATGCGTGCAGACCAACCATAAAAATTAAATAAATTATTATATGTTTAAATATTTTTCAGTTTATTTAGTTATCATATTTACACTTTTTATTCAAAAAATATTTTAAAATCTTAGTTAATAGCTTTTTTATCTTCAATTTCTATTGAAATCTACAATATTTTTCATTTGATTTATCATTATTTTTTATTATTAAATATTAATATTATATTATTATTAATATATAATTAGTTATGTACAAATAGATCAACTTTAATATACAATATTAATTATATATTAAACATATAAAATGTTTTATCCTGCACACGGTGCAGGCTGATCACCTAGTATTTAATAAAAAAGTTTTTTTTTCTTTAGTTTAATGGATTTTATAATTTGAGCTCATTTGTATATTTTTTACTAGGCTCATATTAAAAAGCCCATAAAATATTAGTGACTATATACATATATATAAAAAAAAATTTCGTAAAATGGATCACTGAAATTTGGGGGTCAAGCCCATTGCCTCATTTGACTTGACCCAGAACCGGTCCTGTTAACTGGTCGTTTAGGCTAATAAAAAACAAGATAAACGTACTTCGTTATTGGGATTAGGCGATTAGCAACATTGAGAATTATATGAGTTTTATTATTAACGTTTATGATGCGATATATAATATGGCGCAGATTGTTATAATTTCCCTCGTTGGTTCAATACCTAAACTAGGATTGTAGTTATGTGTGTGTTTGAGAGAAGTTAAATGTACTAATAATTGATGGGCGCTGTTTTATTATTAGTTTAACTTATTTAACTAATAATAAAACATCATCTTTCAATTTAGTTTTTTATTTGTAATATACAGAAGTGGTGTTCTTTGTAAGGTTGCTTACCTAATATATAGGGGACGAATATTTTATTATATAAAGTAGGATGCGTCAAAGTTAATAATTAATATGATTGTGACACGTGTCAAGTTAATCGATCGGATTTTGACATGTGTCATAAGTATATATCTTAAAAAAAAGAAAAATTAAACAAAAGGATATATTTCAATTTAAGAAAAAGAAAATTTTATTATATAAAGTAGAATGCGTCAAAGATAATAATTAATATGATTGTGACACGTGTCAAGTTAATCGATCTGATTTTGACATGTGTCATAAGTATATATCTTAAAAAAAAAAAAATTAAACAAAAGGATATATTTCAATTTAAGAAAAGGAAAATAAAAAATAAAGTAAAAAAAATTGCTAATTAACTTGATCGCGACATGTGGCACTTCATTCGATTCAGAATGATTGTGACACGTGTCAAGTTAATCGATCGGATTTTGACATGTGTCATAAGTATATATCTTAAAAAAAAGAAAAATTAAACAAAAGGATATATTTCAATTTAAAAAAAAAGAAAATAAAAAATAAAGTAAATAAGATTGCTAATTAACTTGATCGCGACACGTGGCGCTTCATTCGATTCAGATTCTGACATGTGTTCCGATAAAATAGCTTCATTCGATTCAGATTCTGACATGTGTTCCGATAAAATATTAGAATTTATTTTAACTATGAAAATGATCTATTAGAATTTTAGAAAAATAAAATAAAAATAAATAAATAAGATTAACTATTATATATTTCAATTAAAAAAATGAAATCATATATGCTAATGATATGACATTGGACGATGATGAGTTCAATGAGAAGAAAGATCATGTAGAGAGACTTTTGACGTGAGTCTTGAGAAGCATAACTTTGATAGAGAGCAGAGAGATCATATACGGGAGATGACTCTGAAGAGAAAAAAAAACTTTGTTTCTTAGAAAGAGTTAATTGGGAGATCGTTAACATACTCGAATGACTTGAATTGAATACACAAGTTTTTAATGAAGCAGATTAGAAAAAGATAGTTGATAAAGTGTGTGAACTACAAAAGAAGTAGGGTTAATGTTGCTTACGATCAGCAAAAATTCTGTGTTTTGAATATTTTAATTAAAAACATATGAGAATTAAAATAAATAAACAACTCTTAAGTTTCGATTTGTGTTTTTAATATATATATTTTTTAAAGTAGTGATCCTATTTTGTTTTCTATTTTTTTAAAAAATCATTTTAACGGGTTAAAATTTTGTTATTACAAATCCGCGTTTTTTTGTTTTCTATTTTTTTTTAAAAATCATTTTAACGGGTTTAAAATTTTGTTATTACAAATCCGCGTAAACGCGGATCCTAATCTAGTATAAGTATATATTCTATTGATTCTTTGGTGCTATCAAATTATTAGTTTTGCATTTTTTGGAGTGAAATTTAATTTGTAGAGCGACTGCTAGGCATGTGGACTATGAAGTTTCCTTTTCCTTTTTCTTAAAAACAATTTTGTTGGTTATTATTTATTAATTTATTATGATGTGTGCAGCCTTTTCAGATAATTAATCATATAAAATATGAATGTTAATGCATTAAAGTATATATGAAAATTACAATTGAATTATTCTTTTTTGTGGGTATCCGATTATGGAGTTATCATGTGAATATGGTTATGGATCCCACTAAAAATTAGTTCGTTCAAATGATGACGAGTTTCGAGACTTTCGTATTAAAATTAAACCAAGATCGTCGAATTGACGACCTAAAGATATACTAAGGGATTAAAGACACTCGCGTAATAGATCTCTAATGCCCCATTTTCGATGTGTCATTAATGAACAATACACTCATATTTATAATAAAGTACAGTCGGTGGCTTTGGTGTATAAGTTATTATGAGTAGTGTAGCTGAAGTAGCAATACAAGAAAATGACGATTTTGGGATTAAAAGTCCGTACAGAGACAAACTAATAGTTGTCGCATAGTCATTTTAAACTAATTAAAAGGCGGTATTTGATTTCTTATTGTTTTATCTTGGCAATACAAGAAAATGACGATGTTATGTAACTAAAGATTAATATAAACACTCAGATACACTATAACTAATTTTCAAAGTTTTTAAAAAGAAGCAATATATTGATAAAGTATATCTCTTAAATCAAAAGAACAATTAGGTTAAAATAAATAAATACGAATAACCAAACTACGTCTACAAAATGCCAGTAACCATTTCGGCTGCTGTTGAATAAATTTTACATTACAGAAAAAAGGGATGGTGTGTTTAATGATTACGTCATACGTTCAAAAAAAAATTCATAAACCTACTTGAATGCCGCCTAATTGTTTGGGGATATGAGTCGAGTCGAAAGATTGCTTCATCAAAGCTTGTGAATTGCAATAGCATTTTAGTGATATAACTATAATATCAGTAGTTAACTTTGTTTTGCCAAATCTAGTTAATTTAACATGCGTGGTAATATGTAATCTATATTTTTTAATCTTAAGCCCATAATTTGGCTCTCATCATTTTCATCTATCTAGGCCCAAACATAAATTCACCGAAGCCAACAACAAAAAAATCTGCCTTTTTGTACGTCCTTGAGAAATTTCATATTAGTATCCAATGAAAATAATACACAGTAATTAGAGATGATATGCGCATTTGAGGTCCAACGTCTTCAAATAATTATAATATATATATATATATATATAATTGAAATATGGGAAAATTAACTTTGGATATTGTCGTGGAGAAAATAATAGGAAGAGGATCGAGAATCCATCAAACCCATCAATCAATCGATGTCTTTAAAGACGTGAAAAGGAAGCAAACTCTGAGTTTCTGCCTTTCAGCTAAACTACAAAAACCAACAAGACACAGTTTCTTTTACATTGTACATTGCGGGTCCTTTTGCGATTTTTTACACTCAACGATAAATCAGCAAAACTAAGAAAATTATAATTAGAGCATTGTTGCTTCAATTAGTGTCAAAATTCCAAGTTCGAGGATTAAAGCCTTTTTTTCATACCTAATGATTTGCAGATTAGTCTTCATTGGCTTTGGACCGGACCTCACTATTGTTGGTTTAATTTTTTTTCTCATGTAATTGATGTTTTATTCATGGTTTAACATTTTAGATTGCGACTGGACTAGCTCAAAATTCTTTTAGATGCTAACTCATTTCTAGATTCGAGGGAAAATAAAGTAGGATCTAACGGTAAAAATGGGAAATGATAAGTTGAGAGTAATTATTTTTCCACATGTATAAACAAGCAAAATTTTCCTTCTTATTTTGTTTTTGCGTCTCGATTTTTCCATAAAAAACGTTCCTTTCTCATTATTTTTTTGATTAGTAAAATTAGTAGGAAATTAAGATAATTAAACGTGTTAACAAAAAAACGTAGGAGATTATTTTTCTACCATTCGTTATTGGTATACTCCACTTAGTCCATTAATGTGTTGTTGTTGTTGCTATTTATATGCATGCCTTTGAAAGAGAACAATGGCAGCAATTATTGGGAACTCTTTTGTCAATCATAAGCACTATTCAGGATTCGTAAGATCTGAATTTCCCAACTATTCAAGCCATCGTGTCGTTTAATATCATATCTGAAATTAAATATATAATAACAACCATGACTATTAGAGAGCCGCGTGCATTGAACGAAACCCAAAAAATGATTGATTGATAGATAGATCATAGATGCATACGAGAATTCAGGATTTCGTGAAAGAGGTCCAGTTACATTTCTAAAAGAATATTTGAAGTGAGTTTTGTAGAAAACTATTTGTTATAAGAAAAAAGGGAGTTTCCATAATAATTTATACTTAATTAGCATTTATCGTTTCATGTCTTAAGCAGAAAGAGATAATGATTAGCTAAAGGTTTGCTATGCGTTTTTTGACTAATATTTGACTACAATAATAAAGTAAAAGGCAATACAATTCTCAGATTCTCTCAGTTGAGATGCATTAACGAATCCAACCGACACACTTTGAGGAAACTTTAATCAGAACATAAACGTCTCATTAAATAAAACGAAATTTGTTTTTATTACTTTTTGATTTGTGTCATGCATGAAAGAAATTGAGACAGAAAACAAAATTGAGAACATTACGTATTCTTATGTCTTGCATACTTACAAAACAAAGCGTGTGAAATTGTTTCAATGGGGTTTTAAAAAAAAAAAAAAAAAAAATTGAAAACGCAACTTAGGTCTTACTTACGGCTTTTAGTTCATCTGTACATTTATTTTCCAAAACTATGTGGTCGATAGCAAAATTATTTCAATGAATCAAAGTCTAAATAGAAATGTATTTTTAAACCCAAAAAGAGTTTATTTGGCCGGTTTTTTCGAATTTATGATCATATACCGCAATTAAAAATTAATAAAAGTATTCTACATTACCAAAGGGTTCTTGAAGCAAATACTGCTAAGCTTATGTTTTTTTTTTTTTTTTGTTTCTTACTTTATTCATCAACCTTCTCGAAAGAGATTATTTAGAATTACAATTCAACAGATAAAAAGGATTTAAGAAAGAGAAAAAAACTAGAAAATAATTGTACTCATGTGAAGCAAGATTACGATCCAAAAGCTATTATAAGGAGAAGAACACGCAAGATCACTGGAAGAAGTTGAACCATGTGGATAGAAAGCTTTGATGGTCTCTGATTTGAAAAAAATCATAAGCTTTAGACCATAAACCTGACTCTTATGTGCAGCTGCCGAGGCAAACAACAACCAAATAAGCTTTAGACCATAAACCTGACTCAAACCACTTAATCTTCGAAGACCCAAGCCTCCCTCGCGTTTGGGAGTACAGACTGAAGCCCAAGAAACCTTTGCGCCTCTTGCCGAATTCGGAGCCCCACTCCAAAGAAAGGAATTACAAATTCTCTCAAGGGAATCTAGGCATGCTTTTGGTAGAGGAAAGATTGCTGCCCAGAAGTTAATGATGCTATAAAGAACCGATTGGATCAATTGAAGTCCACCCGCAAACGAGAGATGTTTTGCAGTCCAAGATTGAATGCGCTGCAACACTTTGTCAATCAATGGTTGAAAGTCTTGAGGTCTAAGCTTGTGAGGCATTAGGGGAAGACCTAGATATCGCACTAGGAGCGAGCCATGTACAAGACCAAACCTGTAGCATCCGCGACCAGAAATCCTAGGTATGGTCGTGCGGGTCATGGGATGACCGTTGTGTATATGTCCTGGTATAGTGGAGGTTCGTCCATTTTTGTAAATGTGTGTTGTACAGTGTGACGTCCGTGGTATCGTGTTGTGGTACGTCCGTGGTACCGTGTTGTGGTACGTCCGTGGTACCGTGTTGTGGTACGTCCGTGGTACCGTGTTGTGGTACGTCTGTGGTACCGTGTTGTGGTACGTCCGTGGTACCGTGTGGTGGTACGTCCGTGGTACGTCTGTGGTACGTCCGTGGTACGTCTGTGGTACCGTACCGTGGTACGTTCGTGAGGTTAAGTATGGTACTGTGGCTGGACCAAATAAATATTGTGGAATTTTGGCTAAGTGTCGAAGATGGGCCGTGGGCCGTGAGTTTTCTCGAGAGAATGTGGTGTTTCTCGAGAGAAAAAGGTTTTCTCCCGTGTTTTGTCGAGCGGTTTAAGTCGGGCCGAGAGAAAAAGGAAAGTTTGTTGGTTTGGCCGAGAGAAACTTAAATTGAACCGAGAGAAAGTGAAACCGCGTGAGTTAAACCGGGGAAGGGCGGTCGAGCTAGGGTTTCTCGGCCTATTTAAGAGTTTTCTCTCGTGGCCGCGTGA